>VYZW01047467.1:0-21334 GCA_013401315.1 Balaeniceps rex
CTGCATGTCATCTCTTTTATGGTTGCTAATGCCACATCAGTGGTAGTACAGTAAGAATCACCCAGATCAATGAAGAATGAAGAATGTTGATAACACACTGATGTTTTAGTTGTTGCTAAGTAGTGCTTACCCTAGTCAAGGACTTTCTTTTTCAGCTTCCCATGCTCTGCCAGGTACACAAGAAGCTGGGAGGGGGCACAGCCAGGACAGCTGACCCAAACTGACCAAAGGGCTATTCCATACCATATGACGTCATGCTCAGTATATAAACCGAGGGGAGTTAGCCGGGGGGCAGCGATCGCTGCTCGGGGACTGGCTGGGCATCAGTCGGCTGGTGGTGAGCGGGGGCATCACTTGTGTTTTTGGTTTTTTTGTTCCCGCCCCTGGGGTTTGTTTCTCTCTCTCTCGTTGTTCTCCTTTTCATTGCAATTTTTAGTGCTATTATTATTTTGGTTTATTTCAATTATTAAACTCTTCTTAACTCAACCCATGATTTTTCTTTCTTTTGCCCTTCTGATTGTATCCCTCATCCCACCAGTGGGGGAGGGTGAGCGAGCGGCTGTGTCGTGCTTGGTTGCAGACAGGGGCTAAACCACAACATAGTCTAAGCTCATTACTTAATATTTTTGTAGAGCTTTTATAGAACCATGATTTCTAAGCCATGTTTTTTAGCTTAGTTACAGGTTCATCTGTGCATAATGGTCTTTTTGCCTACGTGATACCAGAATAATTGTTTTTTACATCCTGCTCTTGAAGTGCAGAATAAATGATCATTGTAAACCTTTCTCACATTGTCATCTTTTAATCTTGATCCAATTATTGACACTGAGCAGCAAGATACAGGGTGCCATGGCCCAGAGAGAAAGGAAAATTTACTCCTGTGGCTTGATATCTTAAAATCCTCAGAAGAGGACAAACTGTTTTGTTTGCAGAAAACTAACAAAAAAATGATTCCTTTCCTGGACTTATATTTGACCAGTAAATGTGAAAGAAGGATTAGTTTATAGATTAAGAAACAGAAAAGTTTTTTCAGTTTCCTTCCTGTCTCAGCAGCTAAGCTCTTCTATTCGAATTGTCTGTCTACATGCCCAAGGCTTGTAAGGATCCCAGTGTGTCTTCATTATGGCTGCAGGGAATGAAACTGCACAAATCTAATTGTGGGTTCAGGTCCTTACTTTGTTGTTCTCTGCTGCCCATTAATGTGAATGTACTCTAGTGAGACCAGTGTCTTTGAAAAAATAATGTGTTGCATAAAGTCATATGCATCTTCCAGTATAGTATAATAAAATAAACATTATGAGGAACTAATCTGTTTAAGGGTGGAGAGGGTGATATCCATTTACCTGGAAAGCAGAGGAGTTGCAAGTCAGGCACTGTGGTTATGGGCATATATTTTATTTCTCTCAAATTCTTTTCAGGGTAAGCAAAGAAAATGAGGTGACAGAAGAACGGTTGAAAGCTGAACAGGAGTCATTTGAGAAGAAGATCAGACAGCTAGAGGAACAGAATGAACTTATCATCAAAGAAAGGGAGGATATCCTTTAAAAAAAAAGTGTGCAGGGGCTCACTGTCTGAAATAAAAAGTGAACTACAGAGAAATAATTGTTCTAATTTATGGCAGAGAATAAATCTGCATGTGCTGCCATTCAGAAGCAGAGAGATGACTTGTCAGCATGTGATGCTGGTTCATTTGAGCTTAAAAACTGCCATCCAGCTGTTCCTATGATGTTGTTTTGCTATGAAATAGATATTTGTCAACTAAAAACAATAAGGAATTTATGCATTGAAATATGGTTTTAGATTTATTTTTTTTTATTTAATCCTGTTAGGTTGTTGTAATTGAGGTCTAAAACTTGTATGGTATTCCAGTGCTCTCTGTGTCCAGAGAAAGACAACTTACACTGAAGGCATTTAAACTGTATATATGTACTAGGGGATGTACCCAGTTCAGACTTTTTTTGGTGTAGCTTTTGTTTGTTTGGTTTTTTATATAAAGTTAGCTGATTCTCTTTTCTTGCAGTCTGTGACTTCCATTTTTAAGTTGCATATGCTTAGTCCCAGTCCTGGAATATCACATGCAAAGTCGATGTAGCAGGAATTACAGTTTTCCTTCAGTGTGGTGTGACAGACCTTTACAAAATGCTCTTGTTCATTTCTCTTCCAAATCTTTGATATTGATGCTTTCTTGTTTAATTCCTCAGGAGGCAAACAGTTGACTACAGTGGGATATGGAAGAGACAGTGCTGCAGCTACAGCAAAAGCAAATAGTATGTGATTCATCAGGAGCTGTATTTCAAGCGCAATACTGTTTTCAGTCCTGAGTCATCCCTTGTTCAAGTAAAAAATGAAGTTAGTGACAAAAGTTGTGGAGAAGGGCTACTGAAGATGATGGGGGGCCTGGAGAACCTATTTTCTGAGAAGGGACTAAAGTGTGCGTGCATATGCTTATGAATAGCAACTGGACATATGGAAAGTAGGTCGAGTTGGTGGTAAGGTGAATAGGGGGAGAGACAATGCTGAGACAAAAAGGGACTGTTAAGCTATAGGCCAGTGTTGGAACAGAAATAAATGGAGATAAACAGTCCACAAACTTAAACATGAAGTTAGAGGAGGGTTCTTGAAAATTCGAGCAATCGTATTTCACAGTTTAGCATTGGAAGGCTTAACAAAAAAAAAAGCTTTTTTTTATGATGGAGCTTGGTTGGCTTATGAAAGGAATTCAGTGATACGTTGTCTCTGTCAGCAGGGGATTGCCCTTGATGACCCAGAAGATCCCTTGTAGCACAGTGGCACTTACATTGATATAAAGAATTTGGTCTGTTTGTACTAAATAACACATCAACAAGCTTAGCCAGGCATGGATCAGTTTCTGGAAAATATTAAATCTGATGTATTTAAGAGCCATTAGATGTGACTACAACTCTTTTACATTGATTTCACTGAAGTCAGTATTTCGTTGAGTATTACATCTTGCGTATTCAAGTCAGCTCATGAATGTGGGTGGGATGTATGTTCCTGATTAATATTTTTTAATTTATGCACATAAAGCTTTCACTAAGGTTTATTTGGCTACTGGGAAGTAGGCATGCTTGCTTGGTTTTTTTGTGGGGTTTTTTGTTTGGGTTTTTTTTGGTTGGTTGGTTTGGGTTTTTTTTCCTTTACTAGAAATAGATTGCACAAGCATGAATACTTTTTCAGAAGTCTGGTAGACATGGCAGAAGGTTAATGCCTGCAATTTTATGCTTCATAAAACTCTATAAAACCTAGAAATATAAAACAAGGTTATAATTTTAAAAAAATTATAATTTTAACTCCTGCAATACTTGATTCATTCATGTATGATAGGCAAGATCCTCAATGTACCTCTGATCAGTTTGTTTGTTTTTTTTTTTCTTAAAGCTTGTTGCTGAGACAAGAAATGGTAGAAATGACTTGCCAAATTTGAATACAGATTCTGGCTATTTTCAAGTACAGCAACTTGAAATTCTTCAATTTCTTCTGAAATGTACAGAGTTCACTTGCAAATAAGTTATCAGGAATATAATACCATATGAAAAAACCTTCAAGTCTGATAAAATCAGTTTTACTTACCTTTTTTTTTTCCTCCCCCAAAGCTAATTTATTCTCTATAAAATTACTTTATCTAGCCCAGTATTTAAAATTACCCTACAATAATAAAAAGGCGCTTCTGATATAACTGCAGCTATCCAGTGAAGTGTAATTTCAACTTGGTAAAGGTTTAACTTGAATAGCATGGGGAGTGTGTTTTTTTTTCAGCTACATGTGTTTTGTTGTTTGTTTGGGGTTTTTTTCCTTATTAAGACTCTTGCAGCAAAGACATGCTTTGTGTGCTTGAAATCCCTACTTTAAAGGCAGATTTTCCTCATTTTGTTGTGGTTGTTTTTTTTTTTTTCTTTGAGAAGCTATGTAGACCCATCCATTTGAATTCATTGCTGATGAACTATGACAAAAGCTTTGGGGGGTAGGGGAGTAGGTGGTATGCAGTGGTCTCACTGCAAAACTGAGTAACTTCACAGTATTGAAAAAACCAATATCTGTCTGCAGCCTAAGCTTACATTTGCTTTGGAATTGATCAGTGCTGTCTGGGTAGGGAACAACAACTAAAATTTAATGCAAACTTGAAGTCAATTCTATCCTTCCATTGCAGTTGAAACTTTGAAATCTCAGTAGTTCTTACTAGGGCGTACAGTTAATGGAGGACCACCCTGATGAGCATGCTGTGAATCATAAATAGGTCAGCCTGTTGTCAGAGTTGCCAAATACTTATTATGACAGAATTAAGGAAAATTAGGGATTTCAAGTAGTCATCTGGTCTACTCCTTTTCCCTAAAGCAGTATTGTTAGACCTGTCATATTATCTTATAATTTGGTCAAAATTATTTTTTTTGGCTTAGTTTTTCACAGGGAGTTCCCACCTCAAACTGACTTCTTTCAAAAGAAACTTGACCTAAAAGTGTTTCAATCAGTTCCAAAAACAAAAGATGATCCAACCTTTATTTTGTCTATGATAAACTCTCCTAGCCTTTTCTCTAAAAAGTTCTAGTGCTGCTGTTCCTTGGAGATGAGATGCTTAGTGGTGTAAGGTATGCATGCTGTGATTATGTCTTTTGCTATTCTTACTAAAATTCACTCAATTGGCCAAACTTACGAACTCTGGAAAAATCCAGTAACACGTGCTCCAATTCTTTTGATGCACTCCACAATTAAAGCGTTGCTGTCCTTGTGGACTGTGTTGCAGTGTTAGCTCAAGACTGTTGTGGATTCTTCTGGGCACTGAACTGACCACATCTTACCTGTGATGTGATTCTGGGCCTGGACATGTGGAAGAAGAGGCTTGATTCAAATCATAGAATCATAGAATCATAGAATCATAGAATGCTTTGGGTTGGAAGGGACCTTTAGAGGTCATCTAGTCCAACCCCCCTGCAGTGAGCAGGGACATCATCAACTAGATCAGGTTGCTCAGAGCCCCGTCCAACCTGACCTTAAAGGTTTCCAGGGATGGGGCCTCCACTACCTCTCCGGGCAACCTGTTCCAGTGCTTCACCACCCTCACTGTAAAAAATTTCTTCCTTATATCTAGCCTAAATCTACCCTCCTTTAGTTTAAAACCATTACTCCTTGTCCTGTCACCACAGGCCTTGCTAAAAAGCCTGTCCCCATCTTTCCTATAGGCCCCCTTTAAGTACTGAAAGNTGGGGTCTCACCAGAGCAGAGTAGAGGGGCAGAATCACCTCCCTCGACCTGCTGGCCACGCTTCTTTTGATGCAGCCCAGGATACGGTTGGCCTTCTGGGCTGCAAGCGCACACAAGAGAAAAGCTTCTGACTTTCCTTTTTTTTTTTCCTGGTATATTTTCAAGCACCTATTATTAATTTGGGTCCCAAATATGATTTAATTTAAGAAACAGGAAAATATCTTTTGTAAGATGCACCAGTACTGTCAAGATAGATGTCTTAAGAAAAAACGATAATAATGAGATTATTAAGAAACAAATACTACTGTTATTTCAAAGCCCAAAGAAATTATGTTATGGTCTTTAGCTTTTCTTGTTATCACTATTAAGGATTTTTTTGTCTAAATTTGATGCTGTTGCATAAATGAAGAAGCAAAACCAGCCTTAACATTTCTGTGAAGATTTATGAATTGGGGAAGAGGAAACTTCTTAAAAAATAATTTAAAAAATTGGTTATTGAATTCTAAGCTATGCTGAAATTATCATTTTGGAGACCAAGAATTGGGAGGTAAAGGGAAGAAGAGGTTCTGTTTATTACAAACTTTTTTTTTTTTGTTTTTGTGAATTTAAACTCATCACCCCTACTAAACCACTGTTTTGGTTTTTATTTAGAATGTACCTTGATTACTTAAGCTTTTTGTTCAAATTATTTTCTGACTGAACATGATCTGTTGATTTGAAGACCCAGCCAAGTTCATACAACAAATCCCGTATGATTTACTTGGCTAGTCTTACAAATGATCACAGACTCTGTTTACATATGTCCTTAATATTGTAACTTAGGACTACTTAATTAGTTGATTTTGCATGCATGAATATTAATTTAACTAAACCAGTTCATTTGCTGATATTGTTAGTGAGAGATAGAATATTAATTTGCTGGAAGAATAATGGGCTTCTTATAAGCATTATCTAGAGTCTTTAATAAAATGCTTTTAGTTTTGCCATAGTACTGTTCATTACGTTACTCTTGCATATACTCATAAATTAGCGCTATTTACTTATTTTCTCCTTTTCCTATCTTTCTGTGTTAATGTAGAATTAGTATTATTTTTCAGAAGAAAAATAGTTGTTGACTTGCTTAATGCCAAAAAACAAAACAATAGAAAAGCAGGTATTGGAGTACAGAATTTACTTGTTTGTTCTGTCATACTTACTTTTCTCTATAATGTTGACTTTGCTTTTCTGGAAATGAGGAGAGAAATAGGCACTTATTCTATTTCCTTTCCTTTTTTAATCTGACCCACCAAAATTGTCATCACAGGTGAATAAACAAAACAATAGGTCTTGCACAGAAAGCCTTCGGCAATGTACTTTGTTGAATGTGTGGTCCTAGTGTCCTGTGTGTGCCTCCCCAGTGCTGCCATTTGCAAAAGGACAGTTAGTCTGAACTCACAATGACATCACAGTGTCATAGAAATGGGGTATGGAAATGAACAGCATAGTTAAGCATGTATATATGAAAGTTGGATCTCTGCCTTGTTCCCCCCCTCCCCTTCCCTCCCCCCAAAAAATGATAAAAAGCAAGAAGAAAATTTCTATAGAGAGAAAACTGCCGTTTGCAGGAAATTCGTGTCTAGTGCTTTTGAAAGTCAGGCTATTTATTTAAAACTCAGTAACAATTTTAGAGTTTAACTTTGGCTAAGTCTAAGTCTGATTTTTGCTTTTGTTGTAGTTTCTGTAGTACAGTTTCTGGTAGTATAGTTTCTGACAAGTTACAAACTGAGGGATTGGAATTACCGTCATTGTTTTTCTTTTGTTTCTCAACTCAGCTTATAGTTTTAAATTTTTCCCTTCCTATTTTTCATATGTGAATGCATACTATATATCTTTTTTGTGCATCATTATTTGTTTGAAGGCATGTGAGGAGAACGAAAAATTAGTATCTTGCTCTTTTCTTCCATTTTATCCAACTCTTCACTCTTTGAAGGTGTTTCCCTTACTGATATTATAGGTCTCCTACTAGTAAATGTTTCTAAGCAACCATTATGGTCTATTGAATAAAAGCTGAACTTATTAAAAAGTCCCTGAATATTTATATGCTATTCTGTAACAGCAGTATTGGCTAAATAATGTATGTATTTAAGAACTTCTTAAATGTAGAAGAATCAGTTAAGGACTATTGAGTAAATAGGTGAAACATTGTAATGTTGAGTGTTCAAATGGATCAATGACTGGAGATTCATTTAAAGCTCAGCTTTCTATGTTTAATCCTAGCTAGTGCCTTAGAGCACAAACTAACTGCATTGTCCATGTTATGAAATTATCCAGAATCAACAGGCAGCATCTAAACAGTCAACATCAGCCTCTGCAGAATATGAACTAAATACACTTTTTGCCATAAAACTTCACACTCAGTGGTACAGGATTGTCTGTGAAATGGTACTGTCAATACAGAAGTATAGCTGTGGGATAAGAGAAGCAGAGTTGCTTTGTAATTTATACTGGAAAGCATGGAATGACATTGTTCTGTGTGTGCCTGACTGAAGAGGAGAAGATGTTCCCACCCAGCAGCTCTGGTGTGGAATTTTGGAGGCCCACTGAGGTGAGGGTTGAGGGCTAGTAGCATTCTCGCATCTCCTGTTTCATGACATTTTTATACTGCAGTGATCTGTTCCTGGTACTAGAGACTTGATGTTTCTGAGCTGCAGTCTTACTGGCTAAAGAGCTAGAGTTCTGCTCTGCCAAGTTGTTGATAGCTGCTGGTAGGTATATGCTTCACAGACAACCTGTCTTCTAGCTCTGGAGGATGAATGGTATCTTAAGCACAGATATGATATTATCTGTACTCTAGTTTTAATAGTCTAGATAGCAAAACACTTTATACCTCTCTTTCAACAGAGATTTAGTGAAAGCAATCAGATAGTTTTGTGCTTTTTCTTCTACCGCTCCCCCATCAAACATTTGTCACAGTGACTGTCATCACGTATGTGTTTGCTGTTGTATGCTGTCAGCTGCTGGCCCTCTGAAAGCCTAGTTTTGCTACCTGCTTTTAGATTGTAAATTTTTCAGGCTGGGGTAGCCTTTATTTTTGCCTTATGCTGTGGAGAGTACATTGCGCTTAAACATAGCATTAATTTAACATTGGCTATTATATTGGATGTTGGCCTGTATGAACTTTGTCACTGTTTATGCGTGATGAAAACTTGCACTATTTCTTTCCTCCTTTCTATTTTTATGGAGTTTCATAGTTCTTATTGATGATACTTTTTTAGTCAATTGAGTTGCAAGTCTGTACTGTGACTTTTAGTAGCAGAATGCTATCTTGGACTGAAGTTTTACAGCAGCTAAGGCTGGACAGATAACTATCCTATGAGAATCTTCTCCATTTGGCATCAGTTCTTTGTCCATAGTGTCTTGTAAGGTTGTTCAAACCCATCCTTAATTTTAAACTTCCAGTCAATGCAAACTAATATAAAAGCATTTTCAGCCTTGCTAAACTTCTTAGGATCTAGTAGATGTTACATTAATATCTCATTTTCAGAGACTGCTTAGAAAATGAAAGTGGGCTAGTTGTAGAGTTACAGACATTCAATAAATCTCAGCTTTTAATTTCTGGAGGGATTCATTGCTATAACAGCACTGTGTTGGTTTTGTTTCCAGCATCAATTGTGATGTTTAACCAAGGCTAAGAATTTTGCAAATAATGCCGAGGAACTGGAGAAAACATCCAAAGAGGAATGAATAGTGTCCTTGAAGTCTTAATTCCATGGCTCTCTAGGAGGTCATTAAAAGTGTAGGTGTAAAACTGGATGGAATTTATCCAGGTACAAGAAATTCATAGAAGACTTCCATCTGTACCTTTTATCCTTAATTCCAGTCACATTATATCTCCTTGCTCTAGTTTCAGGAATTGTAGTTTTTTATTTCACATCTATATTTTTCAGTTCACATACTAGTGCATATATGCTTATTTAAATGTATTTTTAATTGTGAAAATGGTAAGTTTTTACTGATGGCAGTATGGTCACTTTCATTGTGTATATGTCAAGAGTTTTACATAAAGGTTAGCCCCTTCTTGGGACAAAAAATACCCAAAGGTTATAGCATAGGGAGTACAGTTGTAGTAATAAAGATTATGTTGCTGATAAGTTCCCCTCAAGGCCCCATGATGGTAATACCCCTATATTTTGTCTTTAAAGAAAACTGCTGAGAGGCAATAAGTTTTTTTGGTGTGTGTCCCATTTTCATTAATGCATGGTAATTGATGGAGTTGCAGTGACTTGTAACAGTAATGAGTTCTAAACATAAGAATGCACTCCTTTCTAATAAGTGAGCACTGCTGGGGTTTAAAAGCATACTAAATCAGTTGCTTTAGTATGAATTTATTAGGTTTTTTTTCAGCATTAGCTTTAACAGTAGTTATTTACATAAGTGTACATCCTATTAACTGCCATCAGGGCTGGAAAACATGCTGAACTGTTCATATTTTCATATAATTATTGAACATAATGGTTTCATTTGCATTTCTAAACAGTGATGTTTCTGTCAGGCTTGGAAATAGTGTCTTTACGCAGTCCCTATTTCACATCCACTTATTTGACACCGTTAAATTTTATGCTAATGTGCTTCCCTAGAATATCATCAGTAGGACAGATGCTTGTGCTTTAATATACAAATCAGAGATGCTTTTCCCTCCTCCCTCCCCTGAACTGCAAAAGAAATAAAAAAGCATATCTGCATTTTTTAGATATAGTTTGTTTCATTCTAAAGAATCTGTAAGAAATGAAACTTAGCTTTCACTCCTACTAGTCACTTCCAAATGTTGTAACAAATACCTTCTTTATGAAGGGTGGGAGACTATCCTCCGAATGAAGGAGGAAGAGTCTTCTAAAATTCAAGGTAATGATGTGTTAAAATAAAGATTGTAACCTTTGAGATTGCCTCGTGTAAGGCATGGAGCCTTATATAGCAAGTTGCCTATCTAGGCAGTGGTCCATGGACTGGCTTTCCTGGTAGCAGACCATTACTGTAGAGAAGGTTCAGGGAGGGAGAAGTTTCAGCTGCTAGACTCAGTGCTTGTCAGCAGAAGCGCATTTGGAATTGTACATTGTCAGGTTTTTGGTTTTACATTTAAAATAGATTTTGTTTTGTAATTCTGCAGACAGGCAGAGGTATATGAGCCCTCGCTAAGTGGGGATGATGATTGTTGTATGTTCAGTGTTGCTTTGATTCTTTATATGTATGTAAGAGCTTTGATACTCAGACTGAAGTTAACAGTGGAAGCAGAGCATCAAAAACCTAAGAGTTAGTGCCAGTAATTGCAGTTCTGAATGTGGAAATGACAGAATAAAATAAATAAATGAAATCACCACCACCAAAACCACACTGCTTTTCTTCCCTTTAAAAATTAAATTAATATGTCACAATACAGTTCTGTATGAACTTTATCTTAGGATGACTTGCTTACAGTTGTAAGTAGAGTGCCAAAGGTAGAGCAGATGAGTGCAACCTGCAGTATACAGTCGTGGTCACAGGAAAAAGTAAATATCAAGATGTATAGTGTGTTGCTTAAGAGCCAGTCACGACCCGTGTGAATGAGCATGTGAATCTCAAGCTCAGTTCTATGCTTTTACTGACTTACTGTATGTGACATTGGGCAACTCTGCTGTCTTCTCTCCTACTTACCTATTTAAAAATTTGGGGTACTGCTTTCTGGCCTTTGCGTGACATGAAAGGTTAAACATATGCATATTGGTTATTTATGGCATTTCGCAGACACCCTCATCCTACACATAAATGGCATACAAATGTTGTATGTCTCTGAAAATCTTAAATAAAACCAAAAATGTTAAGGTCAAGCAAAAGACTGAGAGAAACATCACACAGATTTGTCATCTTCATTGTGTTTTATACATAAAAATAAATTTAAAAAATACGCCTCTCTTCTTGGGCGTGTCCTAGAAGAAGGTTTGAAGGAGGCACCCAAATGCAAAAGGGTACTTGGATTGAAATGAAAAGGCATAATTTATGCATAAAGGGCCACATGAGCCAACTGGAGATATACTCTGATGGGTTCTGGGCTTATGGTGTCTTTAATTATGGATTATTAACAATTTGCTAGTTGCTTTGCAGACAAGTATAGAGACAAAAATCCCTGCTGGGAAATGCTTGCAGTCTAAGACCTCATTCTGGTGGCGTGTGTGAATTTCAACAGTAGAGCTATATTTTAAGTCACGAGAAGTAGCAGTATTAAAACAACAATAAAAAATTTGCTTTCATTATCTCAGAGAGAACCACTGGCTTTTTAAAGTATTTCTATTACAGTTTTGAGCTTGCAATATTGCATGGCAACCAGTTTACAGGAAACAATTTGGAGCAAGGTGCTTTTTGGTAAACCTTTTACTCAGGATTAAAACAGGATGCACCACAGTGGGGTAGCAATTGGTGAGATGTGCTAATTTCAGCTGTGAAGTACTGGGAAATTTAAAGAGAGCACCTCTGGCATGCAGAGCAGACTGTTGTACTGCAGAGATTCTGAGCTAACCTCTTGTCAACTTCTCATTTAAATCCTGAAAAGAAGGCTCTAGGTAATTGGCAAGTATCCTTATTTTAATATGCAGCCATAAAAAGGTAAAGTATGATGATTTTTAACATCAGAAGATTAACATTTTACCTTTAAATAAAATATGATTAACTGGTACAGAATTAAAAGTAATAGAACTGAAATATTCAAACTATGACTGTGGTGTCAGATTATACATCAAGTGTGACAGTTTAAGTACTGAAGTGATTTAAAAATGAGCCAGCTGAAGGACGTATATCCCAAGTATCGAGAATAAAATGGAATAAAACAATCGTGGCAATCAAAATTTTCTCAAACCTTCCTGGCTGAAGGAACCAGGAAATCAAAAAGTAGCGTTGTTTATAGTGACTGTGTCTTGCCTGGTGCCAGTGCAGGTGCAGTGAGGGAATACTCCGCATGCTGTGACGGCATCCCACGCTAGGATTTTAAGCCTGCCAGATGATGATTATGTTTAAATTTAATTGCCAGGCCAAGACTATTGCTTCTGGATTCATCTACCTCCAGCAAGGTTCAAATACGATTGATCTAGCAATGCGTCTTTTCTTTCAGCAGTCGGCCAGGCTTCTTTTTATCCCTGTACAGTTTCATTTCTGGTAGATTGGCACATGTTTTGATAAATAAAACCACATATTTACCATCTGAACTACTTAGTGTTACTGTTTGGAAATCTGAAAATGCCATTATGAAGGTTTGTCATTTGACTTCTGCATATTTTATGTCCTTGTTAGTAAAAATTAATTTTTTTTCCCCACCTATTAGTTCTGTAAACTCAGCTTGGAATTTGACAGTAAAGTGGCACCTTGCTGTCTTCTGAAGTCCTGTAAATGAAGTTTTTGAGTGCAATTTGGGTATTTAGTAATCCTCTTGTAGACGTTGTTTTCAGCAGGTTTGTGCACATTAAGCTATGACACCTTGAAATTGTTTATGAAGCACCAAGAGGAGTGGAATATGGATCATGTTCCAAAATGCAAAAATAAAAGAAGTGGTAAATGAAATGTATTGCGGTCACAATAATTGGCAGGTCTAATTTTGTTTACATCCAGGGAACAGGATACTGAAGTAAGAGGGTGTTGCTTTCATGTAGTTACTTCAGAGGGTAGAACTTTAGTAATTATGTAAAAATGCAAGCAAAGCGCTTAACAGCCTTCATAGTATGTGAACTCTTCCAGTTACACTGCTCAGACGCTTGTGTGGATTTCTTCATATTTCATTACCTTCAGGGAGAACTTTTTGGTTGCTATAAATATTAGTTAGCCACATTGATGAAAGATCCTAAGATGCTTTACAGGCTAGAAGTCTTGGTGAAATGGTACAAAGTTGAGAAGAATTGTATGACTGAAAGGTCAGGAAGCTTAGCAAAGTCAGAACAGTAATGTGTACTAATTGGGATTTTTTTTTTTCTTGCATATGGAAGTTGTCTCAATAAAGTTCATTTTTGCAAAGCTACATAGCGACAATGTTTTGGTGAAATAAACTGTTTTATATGCAAAAATGTAAGAGAATTTATAGTAGTTAGTCAGTCTTGGAGCAGTGCTAGGAAATTGCTGTTAATTGATCCTAACATAAAATTATGATGGATCTTGAGTAGAAAAGAAAACAACTTCTAGTATCTCTTAGATTGTATTATTTGACTTTCAGTCATTTCATAGATTGGGAATAGAAAACTGTTCTGTTAGGCTTTTTGCTTATGTAGTATTACTTCTTGAGCAGCCAATGAAAATAAAATAAAGGCAAGCAAGCAACTATTTTTTTCTTAAAGCTGGTCAAAATTTTAAATTTCTATTTTGGAGGGATTGTTAATACATTTCAGTGGAACAAAATTGAATTTCAATGTATTTCAAACAAATTAGAAGACTTTTGTGATGGCATTTTTTGTTTTTATGTTCTCTCATGACATGGTGAGAGATGTATGTTGTGATCCTGATGATCATACTCTGACATAATGGAAGTGATATATTTATTAATTATTTATATTTTTTAAAAAGTGTGTCAGTCTTTCATTGCAACATACGTGGTATGTCAATTCTGAATGTCAGTCATCCTTTTAGACTTTCAGCTACTTCCATATCATTATGACTTTTTTATAATGAGCAAAACATGACAATTTCTGTATGTGATGATACAAAATCTAAGCCAGCAAGCAACTGAACACCTGATGCAAAATGAAAATATCCTCCTCTTTGAAATAGGATTTTCTTAAGTTTCAGCAAGTTGTTTTTTCTTTTTCTGTGGAAAAGTGGTTTTGACAAAAGCTTGGTGGTTCTATCTATATACTACAGCACAGGTTAGAAAAACAGACCTCAAAAAGATCTTTAGGCATCCTGTTCTTTCCCAGCAGAGGATGGGGGACAGCCTGCCTTTCTCTCTGACTTCCAGTTCTTTGCCCAGATAACCTGAATTTGAAGTTCAGATTTTCATTCCAATTTGGCAGCTTTGTAATAGCTGTTAGCCTTTCTCTAGGCTAGGAAATTGAATTGTTTCTCACTCAACAAATTAATCTCTGCAGTGTCCACTGCTGATAAGCCTTCCAAGCTGTCACAGGTTTGCTCTGTCCTCACTTGTGCTTTCTGAAAGGCATTGCAGTTTGGGTACCCATCCCACAGTTTTCTGGCAGAGTTCTCAGAAACGGTGAAGTTGGGCAGATTTCAAAGGGTCATGAGTATATTGTGGGGAAAGTGATGGGTAGGTGTTGTGGTTTAGCCCGGCAGGCAGCTAAACACCACACAGCCGTTCGCTCACTCTCCCCCTCCCCAGTGGGATGGGGGAGAGAATCGGAGGGAAAAAAAAAAGTAAAACCCGTGGGTTGAGATAAAGACAGTTTAATAGGACAGAAAAGGAAGGGAAAATAATAATAATATACAAAATAAGTGATGCACAATGCAATTGCTCACCACCCGCTGACCAATACCCAGCCAGTCCCCGAGCAGCGATCGCTGCCCCCCAGCCAACTCCCCCCAGTTTATATACTGAGCCAAACCCCACGTTTGGGTCTGATATGGAATATCATTTTGGGTCAGCTGTCCTGGCTGTGCCCCCTCCCAGCTTCTTGTGCACCTGGCAGAGCATGGGAAGCTGAAAAAGTCCTTGACTAGGGTAAGCACTACTTAGCAACAACTAAAACATCAGTGTGTTATCAGCATTCTTCTCCTACTAAATCCAAAACACAGCACTATGCCAGCTACTAGGAAGAAAATTAACTCTGTCCCAGCCGAAACCAGGACAGTAGGCTGTTTGATCAGCATGAACTACAATGCCAGTAAACCTTTAACTTAGCTGGCATTAATGCAGCCCGACTGAAATAGCATTTGGAGTTAATGAAACTAGTTTTAACAGTATCTGCAATGCTTTCTGTGTGTGAGTGTGTGACATTTTACAAGTGCATTGCAAAGACTAAATTGATTCTTAGAATACATTTCTCTAGTCCAGACAAGACCTAATCTTTTTCCTAGATAGCAGACTTAACTTTTTCTTAATTTTCTCTCTTGATTAAAATCCTGAATGGGGTGAGGTTTCTATTAAATGTCTACTCAAAACAAGCTTAGAGAAAATGGAATGTCAGCCTTAAAAATGTCAGTTTAATATTGTTTGACATGATAAGGTCCTAAAAGTCTCCTAATGATATATGTGCAAGTATGGAGTATGTATGCTTGCTGTATTTGGAATCAGTGTGTGCAGGAATGTATATTCACAAAATATTGATGACACTGTGCTGGGGAGAGTGCTTGGAATAAAGAACGCTGGCAAAGAAAAGGAGAACTGACTGGCAAACCCAAGATACAGAGGTGGATGAAAGGCAACTGAATATTCAATACAGAAGGTTAAAAAAAGAAAGTATCAGACTGCTGGGACAAAGAAGTATATCCCCTGTTAAAGGGAAAAATAACAGATTTCTCATAAACAATTTGCTTATTGATATTTAGATTTTATAAGTGAAATCATGCAATTCTAAAAGATATTTATGTTTTTAGGTGTGAAATGGAAACAATTTCCTTTGTGTCTCTGTGTATGTGTGCAAGCACTTATATTATTCTAACCTTTTTTCATAGTGCTGACTATGTATTTAGTACAGAAGATATTCTAGTTTTGATAAGTTGATTTTTGTCTATCCATAAAATTCTGCTGACTTGTCTTTTGTGTCTAAATACTTGACTGATTATTGAATTCCATGCATTTATGAGTACATCAGAAGTCTTATTTAACAATTAGCGTCTGGAAAATCAAGGAAAGGCATGTCATGCATGTGCCACATATTTAAATCACACTTTAAAAAAGCCATTCATTCAACACTTCATTTTTAGGGCATTCTTTATTCTGCAGAGAAGTGTACCCATTAATAAGGAGGGTTCAAAACCAACTTGTGTACCTATTAGGCATGGTGTTAATTTTTTTTATATATGTGTGTGTATTACCAGCTGCCTGAATTTTCAAAATGCTAACAATTTAACATAAGCTCCCGAGGGTGACATTTTGTAGCTAGTAAGCAAGCTAGAGTCTGGACAAAGACAATAGAGCTTCACAGTGAGCTGTGGACAGTAGCCACTTGTAAAACTTAAAATTTTTATTTGTGATTGTTTTTCTGCTCTTATATAATTTGAAATTGGGTAACAGTTCTTTGGAATAACCTATAACCTCTTATGTGTTTTAATAATACAAGTTTTTGAATTTTTTTTTTTCGGTTCAGAGCAGGCACATTACAGTTATGCTTTGCTTATCTGAAACTGTTATCTAAAACAAGATTATGGCAACCACTTATTCTGTGTTTAACGTTGGTGGGCAAATTCCCCAGACCATCTAAACTTGTTTAATATCCCCTTGCAGTGTTTGGACAATGGACTGATGTTATTAGAAACTATGAATCAAAGTTAAATTGAAGGTATAAATCATGTTTAAACCACAGAACAAAATCATCTTGATGTGAAAATACAAGTAAGTAAAGGAAACCATAGGATAAAATAATTGCAGATTCTTGGTTAAAATAGGTGCAGACTTGTTAAATCTTTCATGATGAATGTAGGGCTTGCACAGATGATGCCTACCAGATGTTTCCCCACAGTTAAAGGTACCTCTTTTGTATGTGCACTGCATTGACGTGGTGAAACTTGGGCTTGGTGACTCCATGTTCTGAATGCATCTGGTCGGCAGCTTGGCAGTTAGCTGAACCAGCATGTAGGGTCCTCTGCTCTTGCTTCAGACCTGAAAGAGAGGTAGAGATATTGGGAATGGTCAAAGTATTCCTACCAGCAGGTGAACTCTCTAGATGCAGTCTAGTGCTGTGGCCCCTTCTGCTAGTGTATGATCTCCACTGGTGCTGCCTTTCCTACCAGAAGATGCTTGAGAGGATGGTATGGATAGGTTGTAGGGGTTTGCAGGAGCAGCAGTCACTTCTGTTTCTTAGATCAAGAGGCAAAAAGGGTTTAATGAAATTAAACTTATGCTACTAAGACTTCTGTGAATTTGATCAGTGGAGCTTAGGTTAGAAGAACAGAAATAAATCTTCCTCAAGGCTTAGAAATTTCCATTCTTCTCCTACTAAATCCAAAACACAGCACTATGCCAGCTACTAGGAAGAAAATTAACTCTCTCCCAGCTGAAACCAGGACACCATGTTTGCTTTCCTTCCAAGGTAGAGTAGATGATGTGGAAGCATTTCTGAATGAGCCCAAAGTTTGCTTTTCCTGAAACATGCTTTTTATGTTTTCTGCAGCTGTGGAATATTGTTGTTTTCTGTTGGCTACTAGTAAGTGATGTTGGAGTTCCTGCTTATTCCAGACTCTGAGTCTTTATTTTTAGTGTTCTACTGTCTTGTTTGAGACAGTGTTTTGGTAAGACTTGGTTTGAACCTAGCTAGACTTGAAAATGTGCACATATTTGAATATGCACAGGTATGTGTTCAAATACTTAGCTACCAGTCCCAGAGCAGCAGGATATATGTTTCTCTCCATCCTCTTGGATATATCTATCTCTGCATCCAGTTATGGATGCCCAAAGCAGATGCATGTTGGTGTAATGAGGATTTTTCTGAACAGCACAGGCCAGGTCCAAAGTTACCAATTTGTTGTATCTGACTGCCACTAAACAGTATGGGAAATGTTTAATGCAAAAGCATGGGAGTCTGCCTGGTAAAATTTTAAATCCAAGAAGTGCAAGCAAGAGCAATGAGAAATTTAAGATAAGGATGCTAAGAGATGTTTGGCTTTGAATTACACTTAAAACAATAAAACTTCCCTCACACAATCTATGTGTTATCAGATTTTGTGATTTCCAGTTGAACTCTTGATGCATGTGTGCTGACCTCTATGCAGAATCTTTTCAGTAATCTGTATTGCTATCACTGCGTTGATTTTAAAATCTTAACTCTATGCACACTCTGAGCAACTGGATGGTAAACAAGCCTTGTTACTTATCTTTACCTTAGACTTTATGTGCAAACTTTAATACCTTATTCATATAAGGTCTGACCTTTTCTACAGTTGCAAACAAGCCTCCAAATAAACCTTGAATTATTAAACTACCCTTTATGTGAATGTAATGCAGTTCTCGTACTATTTTATATTTCTCTAGCTTCCATTCCTGTCTTACAGAAATGCATCCAAATGGCAAATCTATCCTTCATAAGCAAAGTAGCTTTATCTTCTCCTAATTAGGCAAAAAATTCAGAGTCTAAAGCTTTTGTTTGAACAGAACTGAGATCCTGTAATAAACTTTATTTAAGAAATAAAGAAACTTCCATTCACTTGTTAATAGGCATATAGGGATCTGTTTCAAGTTATATTACAGGATTACTGCTATAATAAAAATTGGGGATTGTCTTCTAAAATAAGAATATCAATCTTGTGACAGAACCTCATGTTCTAGTAACTGTGCTGTTTCTGTTTAATTGTGTGCATGTGTGAACCAAATATTGTCAGGTTGCAGTGGTGTGTGTATTTTTCTTTTCATTGTATTAGCAATTCATGATAGTAAGGTGAAACCGACAGTCATGGGCTGAGGATCTGTTATGCCAAGCATAACTTTATCTTTCTTTGAAGACATCCATTCTCTGGGCTGGTAGTCAGCCTCATGAATTCCCAAGCTTGAATTGCTATGGATCACAAATGGGAGTTTGGGTTTTGCAGGGGGAAGGAGAGGAACTGTAGAGATCAGTAAGTGGGAGCGAATATGTGAGGATGGGCACACATATTCTGTCTTAAACGGTAAACTTGCTGGAGTTTTTTCAAAAAATTTTGGTTGGGGAAAAAGAAAAACCACATTTCAACTTTGCCTTAAGTTTGCCCTTAAATGCCAGTCTGAAGCATATTTGCAACTGTTTCTGTTGAATAGTGCGAAGGTTTGACTTGTACCATTTCCAATGGCTTTAGAAAGATTTCTGTGCTCTCTGAAAGTGTTCTGCATTCATTTATGGCTATGGCATATGTACAGGAATGGAGGTGGCCTTGATTTATACTGCTTCACTGCATGCATCTCTCTGCTTAAGTCGAGGTTCCCAATTTAAGAATTCAGTCAATCTCCTGATTATAAAGGCACATAGGGTGGCAGAAAAATTATGGTTAATGTTTCCCAGGTTGCCATGACTTTTGTTAGAGGCTATAGGAGTTGAGATGCTCAATTCCTTTTAAGAGAACATTTGAAAGTTTGGGACAGGATACTTGAAGTATGGAGATGTTAACTACAGCTAATGAAAGATGTGAGATGGAGCATGAGTAGTTGGTTGTTTACCTTAGTATGCAGTAGCATGAACCAAAATGCCCCAAGTGGGGGGGGTTTGTTAGTGAAACCATTCTAGGAATTTTACACCTGTTTACAGTGAACTTTTTTTGTTTGCAGTGTTAATATGTTTATTGTATATTTTTGATGTGTTTCCTTTTTCAGTTGTACATGAATTTATTTTATTGTTTTTAGTGAACTATATGTTGCAAAACATACGGAATATGCGGCACAATTGGAGTAATGTTTGTACTGAAATCTGAATTTTTGCGTGCCTTACTGCTTGTTACTTTCTTATTGTGAACCTTAATGGTGGATTAAAGTTTTTGCATTTATTTTGCCTTAAGTTGACAGCCCTTACATTATTGCCGTAAGAGCCACAGAAAAAGTATTCAATGTCTTGAAAGAGACCACTTTAGTGTATCTTACTGAAATGCTTGAGAATATACAAGAATTTATATTCTAAAACTGTAATTCTAGGCTTGTCATTATTACTTGTCTGGGCAATAATTCTAGGCTTGTCATCATAGAAAGGCACCTTCACACATCTTTAATTTCTGTAACTAGTTCTAATAATTTCCCTGGGACCATCCTGAAAACAGACCTTTTCTCAGTTATATCCTGGTTACGCAGGTCAAATTGATTTATTTTTTGCTATCACTTTTTTTGTGATCTGGATAAACATACATAAACATGAAATTGTGGATATTAAACTGTACCTAGCATTTTATGTTCTTTTCCATGCAACTTCTTTCTTTTTCAGAGGACGAACCATAAAAACAACCTGATGCATTACTTTCTGGACATAGCACTATGCAATTTAGCTTGCGAATATAGAAACTTTGGTAATTCTAAGAATTGTTCAGCTTGTAATAATGTTGTATAGAACTCTACATGAACTGGGAAATTATTGTGTGTGTTGTTAAATGCAAAATTTACACCTAATTTTTTGAGGAAGAGGGGTAGTGTTGTTGAGGAGATGGGAAATCTCAGGGGTTTTTTTGTAGTTTGCAGTCGATGAAAAAAGTATGAAACTTTGATTTGTATACATTGTGGTTTTTCCCTTCAGTGATTATAAAATTAGAATGGTGATGTGTATGTGTGTCTCTATATAAATGTTTCATGAGAACATACAGGGTTACTGAATTAAAATAATGTAGTTGAAACTTCATTGAATGGTCAGCTTCTTTTGAAATAGAATTAGGAGATGCAGTAACTTCCATTTGGTGTGTGCAAACAGAAAATGTGTATACGGAGCCAATGGGTATGTATCTGTACTAAACTGTATACTGTCTTTACTCAACCTTTCAACTATATTTGAATCATCTCCTAATTTCTACTTTCTTGTAACTAATTTACATAATGCTGCTGCTCACTTAAAATCAGCTCATTCTAAAGACTGATATAATGTGTTGTGCTAATCTAGGTCCTTTCGTTCAAGGAGATCAGAGTGGTTTGCAAATGCTCATAATTCTGTCCTCATCCTGCGAGTTAAAATGTATTGCTGCCATCTCATCTTCATAAAAATGAAGAAAATGAAGTAGAAATTTAAGAATTTGTTCAACATATTAAAGGAAGGCTGTAGCAGAACTATGTTTAAAATTCGGATATCTTTATTCTGGCACTTGTTTTTTGTCTACTTTCTGAGCTTGCACAATAAGGACTCTGGGTGAAAACTGCCTTTACTGAAGGCAAAAAGGCTAGGACTTCATTTAAAAACATTGGAAGATGAGTTTTATTGCCAATTAGGGCAACCTGCAGTAGTCTGTAAAAAAAAAAAAAAAAAAAAAAAAAACCCAAAAAAAAAAAAAAAAAAAAAAACACCCCCCCCCACAAACATCACAACAG
>VYZW01047468.1:8402-19325 GCA_013401315.1 Balaeniceps rex
ACTTAAACTGTCTTAAGGACCTCATGCTTCTATGTGTACAAATGCTGGTATTTCATGGCGTTATTTTATTTTCCTGTGCTCACTGTTGCACAACCTAGGTGGAGCCCATTCAACAAGTAGGCATAGTTGATTAGCAGAGGTATAATTCTTCTTATACTGGATGGTTTGCTGGCCTGCGTACAATCCTGTAACAAATTGTGTCTTTTAGAGTAATACGATTTCTTTGCATTAGCGGGTCAATTCCAGGCCAATTCTATCTCGTTTAATGGAGCACGGGAACACTTCTCGAAGCGCTTGGCTGACAAAAGATGGATGGGTTGTGGCAGAAACCACTGTTGTTGCAAGAGAAGCTCAGTCTGTCCCTGGTCTTTCTCTTCCTGCCCTTCTCAGCCCCAACTGGGACAGCAGGAAGCCGTTCTTCAGTGCTGGAGTGCTTGAGCTGTGCTCTGGGGCTGAGATTTAAAATCCCGGTGGCTTTTGGCATTCAATCTGGCGAGAGTTTCAGGCCCACTGCCTTCCCTTATCAGCTCTGGGTTTGTGTATCTAGTTTGGAGTTGTTGATGGTTGCTATTTCAATACACTGCATGGGGCCAGGGCTTGCAGCAAAAAGAAGAGCAGTGCAGGTCGAGACATAGGAATAGAAAGGATGAATGAAGGGCAGACAACCACAGACCATATTACTGCTAGAGCACTCCAGAAATGTGTGGAGAGACAAGCATTTGGAAAGTTTTAAGTGATAATTCTGTCTCTTTGGGAAGGCAGTTGTTGCTGGCAAGAAGGAACAAATGCACAAGTTAATGTATATTGCAGTTATTGAGCAAGAATAAAACAGCAGTGAGATTCTCTTTAGACGTGGAGTACTTGTTGATGCTAAGACACACTGTCTGAACTTCATGGTGTTCCCCACATTCCTGGCCCCTTGGTGATGCAGGCTGGAGAGCCTTTCTGAACACCCTGTAGCTCCCTGTGTGCTCTTGATTTTCTTTCTAAAGGGNGGCTAGGAATGACATACTGAGTATGGTAATGATGCATAATAAGACGGTGAGTTTTGCTGAAGAGTGTAATTTTAGGCACATTATATAGCAGCCAGGGTAGCTGCAATCTAATGGTTATGTGGAAAATGTCAAAATTCAGCAGCCAAACAGTCAAATTCAGAAAGCTCTTTGACACCACTAAAGTGCAATCGTTCAGAATGGAGATCATCACCTGCTGAAATGTTCATTTAAAAGACATTGCCTCACTGTACAGGCACCATTGTTAAAATACACACATGTGCAAAAAACCCATTATGTTCACCATTTTTACCTTCTCTGCTTGCAAAACGATGTGTATGCACGTCTGTAACAAAAACAGATGGGCAAAAAATACGATGTTGTCTTCTGGTGTTTTTCCACTGTCTGAGAGGTGGTGACGATCTCCAGGTCTCATCAAACCTCAATTATTCAGTGATTCTCTGAATATTAAATAAGGACCAACCTACAGAGAACAGAAGATACCTTGAGTCTTTTCCACAGAGTGGAGGAAAAATAAAGAGGCTCAGTGACTCCAAAGTGTCCNGAAGAAAATATGTAAATCTTCTGAGACTGCCAAACAAAACTGTCTGTGGCGAGAATTCAGCAATGGTAGAGGATCAGTCTGTCTGTGCTTGGTGTAGATTGATGTATACTACAGAAAGTTAAATATGGTTTCTTGGTTCTTATTCCAGCTATCCAGAAATAATTTTACTGGGGGATGTGACCTATTTTACATGTTATCTCACAGAGAANTGTTCACCATTTTTACCTTCTCTGCTTGCAAAACGATGTGTATGCACGTCTGTAACAAAAACAGATGGGCAAAAAATACGATGTTGTCTTCTGGTGTTTTTCCACTGTCTGAGAGGTGGTGACGATCTCCAGGTCTCATCAAACCTCAATTATTCAGTGATTCTCTGAATATTAAATAAGGACCAACCTACAGAGAACAGAAGATACCTTGAGTCTTTTCCACAGAGTGGAGGAAAAATAAAGAGGCTCAGTGACTCCAAAGTGTCCAGCAGGATGGGCTGTAGAGAAATGACTGGCTAAACAGCATCAGGTATAGCATAGTTGGATTGAAAATCCAACTCAGAACCTGAGAGCTCCTCATACATACGCAGTCTAATAAGAGTCACTTACATGTATTTCCCTGTAAAGAGGAGATATTACTGCAACTGGCACTGTAAGAAGCCACCACCAAATACTACAAAAAGGTGTGTTTCTCTACTGCAGCATGTTCTGCAGGTTGTTTGTCAGGCCAGATGGGGCAGGGGGTGCTTCTGCTGATGGTTTGCACTTGGGACCAGAAGCAGTTGCCTCCTCTCTCAGGATATACTTGCATCTGAAGTAACTGGATTTACTTCACTACGCTGGTATGTAACTCCGTCACTGGGGACCTGGGTTATTTCTTAAATCCCTTTTCTCTACCAATTCACGTAGTTGCAGCAGCTCTAGATGGTTTCACCAGCCTGCCATAATGCAAAAAAAGCATGGTGTCATGTCACAAACACATGCATTGAGTTTCCTGACTTTAGCAGAAGTCTGCACTGAGTTAACATGTCCATGACGCTTTCACATCCATGACCAAGGAGTGTAATGGCAGGCTGCTTTTCTGGCTATCTGTTCCTCTTTCTTCTGCCATTTACTTTGGATGTACTAGAATTTTTGCTTTTGTACAATACAGCAATATCTGAACCAATATCATCAAAATCCCATGTCTGTCTGTTGCTGATGTGCCAGTCCTGATGTTACAGAGCAGATTATCAAAATAAAACATTACGGTCAGGATTTGGACTGTGAATAAACTTTGCTTAAGTGCATCCAAGTTCTAGGGAGATGCTGTTTTATACCAGTACCACAGGAAACCCGGTGTTTCCTTGAAAGTTGTAAGACAGCAGTCCCTGGCTGGCCCTTCAGAGGTAGAGCTGGAGAACAACTCCCAGCTAAGCAGACCTTAAAAGAAAGGATCTAGTAGTCTTTTTATATAAGTGCTTTTACTTAGTATTGTACTGCTTTTATTATAGTGTTCAATAAAAAACTTCTATGCCATATATTTTTCAGTAAAATAAAATGTGAGGAGTTAAAACTTTCTGTCGAATTGTGTTCGCTGTGATTAGACTCTCCCCAGATCATTGGTATTCACCTGTGTCTCAAACCACAGTTTTGTTTACTGTAATAATATGATCTTGAAATATGCCTTAATTTTGGGGAGAATGTAGTAACTGTGAGAATTACTTAGTGAAAAATACGTTCTATCATTAGAGATTGATAGTTTGTAGAATTAATCCTACTTCCATAGTAATCACCGATATATTTAAAAAGGTGATATGGCTCCATGTTCAATTATTTTGAAACCATGACCCTGAAACACTATAGGTCAGCTGGGAACATTGGTGCCTATTTGCATTTCTTTCAGTATGGCCCAGTCAGTCACTTTAATGTGCAGTATTAATACTGTTAAGTAAGATCAGTATTAATAGGTCAAAGACTAATTTCATCTATTTGGTGATGATGATTTCTCTATACTAAAAGAAGTTTAGATGTAGAACAATGACTGTTACTGATTGAATAGTATCTATGCAAACAATTGCGTATGCTGTGAAACCCTGGAATGCTTTATTTGGCTTTGTTCAATGTTGTTCAGTAATTGCTAAACTGAAGGTTGAATGGGAGTTAATTTCCAAAAGTAGGAAAGAGGAATATTAAGAATACTGCTTTATTTTTCACAGCTAGAGTTCTAGGTTAGTATATAATCACTTTTTAAGGTGCGATTCCAAAAGTTGCACTTATTAATATTTTACTGCTGCTGTAACGTAGAGTGTATATGAAGTTGCTCAGTGGTAGTGACTCTTCACATGTACCTAAACTTTAGCATTCAGCACTAAAGGCAGGTTGTTCATCAGACTGGGTGCAAATTTGCGTTGCTGGCCAAAGCTCCACGTGCCTTCTCCTGAACAGCAGTCCTGGAAGTCAGCTGTTTGCAAATAAATTTTCTTTATCACCTGGCCTGACACCCATTTCATAACCTTACACAGAGTGTCTTCGTTTCTAGATATTTTTCCTAAACTGTATTTCTGTCTAATTTCATATCTGCTTGATGGTTGTTGTCTGCTTTTCTGCCTATTCAATGAGGAATCCAAAATGCAAAAGCTACCTACTTTTGAAACCTTCTCGTCGTAGGCAAACCCATAAGGCCCCTGAATGGCATCTCGTTGCTCATTCTCATTACGATGGTGTGTAATTGTAGAGCAGCTGGAGAAACTGGCGGCTAGCTGCCCTTGGAAACTTCTGGAGTGGTTGCCTGGAAACCCAGTGCTGCCAGTGGCATCTGAAAACACAGGTTAGGAATGATCTAGTGCCTGTAACATAGAATAGGAGGGAAAGATTCTTACTGCAAAAGCCTAGTCAAAAAATAAATGGGACTTAATGGGCTGAAATGGGTTAGGAAAAGCTGATGGAATATCATGGTTGGGGAGGCAGTATGGATTCATTAGTCTTAGTAAACCAGCAGCTTTGTCAGCCATCAGTACTTTTGCTACCACCAGAAATCCCCTGCTGACTAGATGGGTTTACTGCGGAGATCCAAGCTTACTATCCTTCAAGATGGAAAAGGAGCTTGAGAGCAAGGGGGAACAAGGGAGGTGATTTCTTTTTTGCCCAAAGGACATGTTAAGATTTCAGGCTCTTTCTAGAGGCAGATAGTACTAACAAATCCTACTTTGGGAAAAACAGTGCCAAATTTCTGTGCATCCCTAAGAAGTGTAATCCAGGTCAATTTAAAGGTGGAAGCAATTTATCGCTGGCTTTTGAACCACATAGTAAAGATAACTCTCCCCATCATTCTTACATTCCCCCGGGTGAACAGAATCAGCATTGGCGAGGTGTAATGATATATGTATGTACGTGTTTTGCATGCCTGTGAAAAGCCTGCCTTCATGAACCACTGGGACCAGAGGGATTACATAAGTATTGCAGCAGAGAAGCAACAACGGTCCCTCAACCTCTCTGTCAAGGTTGGGTTGATATGCAAGGCAACGCATGTCGGAGAGGCAGTTTGTTGTGGTAGTTTACTGTGTTCACCATCTCTCTAACTGCCTTATTCCAGCTGTGAGAAAATTTGAATATACCCAGGGAGCAGTCGCTGCGCTTTGTGGCTAATTCCACTCATTGCATATGCTGCATCATAACATCAGAAGTTATTCAAACTACTGGGCTATTGACTGAAACCCAAAGGATGTTGAATCTTTGTTCGACATCAGTCTCTGACTCCAGCAGGCAGAAAAATACCAGTCCTTGGTTTTTCTAGCAATGGTGAAGGTGATGTGAAAGTTTCAAGAAGTTTCTTTGCTGTGTCTGCTGGAGGGGAAAAAAGTAACCCTGCAACAAACCCTAAGATACAGATTAATTTTCATGAACTGAGAAGGAACACGAAGGTTACTTATCTAAGTTAGTCCTCGATTCACAACTTCCTTCAGTCCTCTACTGAGGTCACGGAAGAAGATGTAATGCCACAGCAAGGATAGGAATTAAATCTCTACTCTCCCTTTTCCAGTCCTAAGGTAAATGAATGTGCTGCTGCAGGGAAAGAGGTGACAGAGGAAGCACTTTAGGATATAATGCTGGTGTCCAATGGCTCTTTCTTACAGCCAGACACACAAAAAAGTGTGACAGCATTGCATTAACTTGCAGTTACCCTGCCTTCTGCTCGCTGCAAGCTTTTTTCCCAGAGTTCCTTAATAGAGAAATTGTAATAGCTTCCTGCAGTCAGCAATCTCTCTCTGCAGGAAATGTGGTGAGGCTTTCAGTTTCCAGAACGAACAAGCAAGGTTTTGTATGTGACCAAGGCTGCTACCAGGAGACTTTGAGGCCAGGAAGGTGGGGAAAGGGTTGTGAAGATATGCTTGAAGAAACTCAGTCACTTAAATCACCATATATTTAACATAATTGTTCCCGAAGGCTGTGAAAACCCTGAATTATTTCACATCAAGTTTACTCATTATGTAAGGTTATTGGTAGTGCCATGTTTCATTTGCTGGAAATTAAGTGCTGTGAGAAAAGGTGTAATTTTCACATTCACGTAATCTTGTTTTGTATCATGGATATATAAATACATGTATAAAAATTGCAGTGCAAGCATTGACTAATGCACACAATAGTCTTAGATACTTCTTGATACAGTGGAAACATCTTGTGTGAACTCACTAGTGTGTTTTTTTTAATGAAAATGACCCACAAGTACATGCTTTTAGTTCTAATTACCTGTATTTTCAACATCTTACCTGAAAATACATAAAAGAAGATAGAAAGTGGAACCTTGTTTTGCAGTCCTTGGTAATCTGAAAACTTTTGTAAAGCTGATTGTGACTACCTGTGAGTGTGAACAAAGAGAAAAAAGATGAAGTTGTGAAGACTGTATGCACACATCCTCTTGGTTTTTCATTACATTATGGAATTATTCTTAGATTTCGTGGGATTTTAAGACCACTCAACAGATAGCATTATAAATTAAGGATACTTTCACTTTAGTGTTTCATTTGTGTGCTTTTTAACCTTCAGAACTTCCTCTTTCAGTATGTCTATCACAATATAATTTTTGAGGGGGTTCTTGTTTTTAAATCTGTGCCATGTGATGTCTCCTTAGCTTGGGTGAAATGATGTCATTAATTGCTGCAATTCCTTTTCATTCATCATAAACCAGCTTGAAGTGCAGCAGAGATCCCCGAGCACCTGTGGGATTGTGCAAACAGAACTGCATGCAGTGCGGAGAGCTTGGGGCACAGCGGGCAGCCCTCAAATCCTTGACCAGTACGAAGTTGAGAATCCCAGGAGGTGAAGGGGACTCAGTGTTCGGCCCTGCCACTAGTTCACCTGAAATGCCTCCTGGCACTGTGGTTTCAGGTTGAGATATCTTGCAATTTAAAGAGTTACAGCATTGCGATAAAGCAGTAGGGCTGAAAATGAATGAACAAATATTATCTAAGACATCATCTTCTGAAAGTAATTACCTCCCGACTCTATTAGGAGTCAGCTGTGAAATACTGGTTTTAATGTTAAGATTTTTGTGCATACACGTTTGCCCTCCCTGAAATAACACCTAATAATAGTAGCTGTCCCAATCTGAATTTGTTGAAGGAAGAATGATTGAATGCATTAAGTGGTTGGAAACCCTTTGCTTCATAGCTATTAAATTGTAATAGTTAAATATATTTAATGTTTTTGCTGGCTGTAAAACATTTGCTGTCTAAGGAGGCTTGCCCTTCATGTCTTTGCAAAGATCCTAGCTGACCTCTGTCCACTTGAAGTTCAGCGGATCAATGCATTTTTATGGTTGGAACGGCCATTGTTGTGTGGCAGGTAATTAAGAATCATCAATGAGAAGGTTGCTTAAGGTTCACGTATACCATAATTCCACACTATCTTGCCCGTGCAGACATTTGCCCTGCAAGATATTGAAAATTTTACAGTGTTCCTCTCTAGGAGTCAACCACTGTGAGTGAGTTATGTGTTCATTTCTGCAGGGGAGAATAAAGAACATTAATGTGACTTTGGATAGCAGTTTCATTTTCAGAATTATGTATCCTTATCTTTTCAAGTTTCTTCTGTACAGATCTTTGAAGCAGATGTGAAACCATTCAAATTGCGTTTTATAATCTACCCTTGTGAAAAGAAATGTTTGTAAACACATCTCCCTCTTAAGGCTGTAAGAAGTAGGTATTATACATATTATAGCCACTGTACTTACGTATAGATCCTGCTGTCTTCCCCTTTTATCTTCTTCTTATTTTACCCCAGCTCTTACACATTATTTTGGTTCAGATTGGTAAAGACTCTTGCACGTACAGAGGAAGTTGGGTGTAGAAAAGGAAATGTGCAAAAGGAAATCTAGGGATCCTGGGACTAGGTAGGTGCTGATATTACTTATTTTCATTCATAGGCTACTGATGAGAATTAAATTGAGGTCAGCCCTGGGCATAAAGATTTAGTTGATATTGTTGGTGTTGAGGGTGTATAGACTTAATGTCTGACCTCAGTCTATTACCAAGCAGCAGAGTAGATAGCAGTATCTTTGCAGGTTCAGCAATGAAAGCTGCTCTCCTGCTCCAGCACCTGAGGAGGAGAAAAACAGTGTCAAAGGATGCCTGCGAACTGTGCAAACAGGGTGGTGGGAGACTGCTTGGGTCTGTTGTTCATAAAATTATCATGGTGTGTCTAAAACTTGTTTGTTTTCTCCTTTAGCTCCCAGATTCTGAAATCTTTCCCTCTGGTAGCTGTAAATTTAGTCCTAAGCGGTTAGCTTTCTCATTTCTAGCCTCAGTGGAATCATTCCTGCTTTATAGCCGTTTGTTATTGTATGAAATAAACAGAAAAGGTGAGCTTGAGTAGCACCTCCTCTTCTGTGCTATTTAGTCCAGGAATATTTGTAGCCAACAGCCATATCCAACGTCAGATGCTCTTACAAAACAGAGGTGCACTTTTGCCCATCTTTTTAATAGCCTCCTTTATTCCTCTTTCAATACAAGCGTGGTGTTTCTGAGTATGTGTAGCCAGTACAAGATCATTTCTCTTTGTAACTTTTCCTCATACATCCTAGGATCGTGTCTGCCTTTCTTTGTGTCACAGTAGGTGCTAGTTCATGGTCATCCTGATATTGACTAATTTACCCAAATGGCTTCCTCACATAAAACATGCTTAATGCACCAGTGTCATTCATCAAAATACACAGCGATATTGGTACTAAGCTGAATTCTTACACTTCTGACCTCTTCCACATCCTTTTTGCTAGTCATGGATACCTTTGTTGGTGTATTATTCTCATGTATTTTGAAAGATTAGGTGCAAAGCATTGCAGCTGTGGAGCACCACTGCAAAATAGTGCTTCACAGGTTTCTGGGTTTCATAATGTATTTGCCAATTGTAGATCATTTCCCTGGACAAAATACTATTTTTTAAATTTAAGATACGCTCTTTTTTCTTTATGTAGGAATTATTTAAGTGTAAATCACATTATTACTATTATTAACAGTGCAGTGTTAACCCTAGAGGATAGGTGAGGCTTCTTCTCACACAAACGATGTTAAGTCTGTGGAGAAATGGAGTGCCATAAGGATATACACGCAGAGGTTATATTATACAACTTCTGTTACTTAATAATCAGTTGGTGTGCCTACCTCCCACATGTTGCTTGGAAAACATACCCATAAATTCAGTCAGAAGCAAATAGGGTGTTCTGAACTATTGAGACTTTAAAATAAGCCTGTATTTTGGATAGTGGAAGGCTGTTACAGCCTACAGTACAGGTTGGTGACATGAAATCTAATGATTGTGCAGAGGAAGAAGGGTAATCTGTAAGTTTACAACACCGCTATTGTTTGTGTTATACCTGTGTCAAACGTTTTAAAACTGAACTCTAATTTGAATTACAAGGCTCACAGTGTGTAGAATAGTTTGGGGTTGTTTGTGTTTGGGTTTTTTTGCCAGAAAGTCACAGTACTTATCTATCAGAATGTTATACCTTTGTAAAGAACACATCTTGCCAGCTGGTATAATTTGCATGGCAGTTTTTCCCATTTCAAGGCTCATGCTGTTTATGCAGGAATGTACTTTAAAGTCGTAATTTGATATGGGCTTGTTTTTATCTCACTGTTAAGATATGATTTCAGTTTGGGGAGGCTTGCTCTCCATCTCCACTTTACAAACTAATACAATATTCAGATGCTGTGTGGAACCTGTGTTTCAATTTGGCTCATCATTTGAAGAAATACAGAAAATGTTCAGTGCTGTATAAACAAATAATTTAAATTCTGCTAGGCATTGTGCCAAGGTGAGAAGGTGAGTGTTAGGAGTGCTGAGTTTAAAAAACAAAACCTGAATTACATACAGGTTTTGGTAGGTTCCATAGTAGCTTTGTGAAAATAATGAGGAAATTGCAATAATGCAGGAGGCTTGTCTTGAAGAGGGAACCTGGAGAATTTGGAGAACCAAGATAAATACAGAAGCCCTTGGCGTATGGTGCATGGAGGAACAGATTTTCTTTTGTGCTGCTGAAACAGCACTTTGGTTGTCACTACTTCAAAGGGACATGGAAGCAGGGGTGGGCAAACACTGGGGAAGGAGAAACGGCAAGGGATTGCTGTGGTGACACCGGGGTTGCCGCTGTCCTTCATATATCGGACAGTATTTGCATTTTTAGAGTACCTTGCCTGAAAAATGGAAGCGTTATATGGGCAGATATAGGTGCAGTGTGCTCAAGTAATTTAGCGTAGTCCGCTTCACCTGAACAAGCCAAGATTATTGTTCCCCTTTAGAACTTGTTCATTTTATTCTGCCATGAGTTGGCGTGATCTAACAAGAAAGACATACACGTGTTGTGTAGAAAGCTTGTAAGGGTGAGTTGTAAGAGCAGAAAAGAGGGATTTGGTTTATTTTCATTAGTCTTCAAAGGGGTGGAGCAGACTCACTAACGTGAAGATGTGTGACACATTTTCGTGTTCACCGAGGAAAATTCATGTGAGCATGTTTGAGTTTGATACTCCTATGTGTCTATGGTAAAAGGAATACAGAAGCAGAGAGAGGAAACAGTTTAATAACATTTCTTTTTGTCTAGGAAAGACACTTGTAAAAATTACATTTTTCAGTGATGAAGGCTACCCATTTTTCTTTTGTGATACCCACACTATTTCCTATGGATAGCTTGGGTTTGTTCCCCCAGCATTTGGCCTTGTGATGACATTGGTAGTATCACTTGTTTGGATTTTTTCATTGTTGTTGTGGTTCTGAAGTTTTTCCATAATTGCATATTTTCTACATAACATTATTGTTACGTAGAGAAAAAAATACATACAGTTTTAGTCAAGATTTTTTTTGTCTCTTTAGGTTTGTGTTAAAAAAATACCTATTTTTATATTTT
>VYZW01047468.1:26232-57359 GCA_013401315.1 Balaeniceps rex
GATGTTGCTGGCATCAATGAGAAGGTCAAAAGTGGACATCGAGCATCATTAATGTGATGCCCACCAGAATTAATGGAAAAGTTTTTTCTCCTCGTGGTTATCTAGTAGCAGGGCAAAAATCTTAATTTTTAGCATTCTACTAACAGGAAAGATCAGAGAATTTAACACTCAGATTACATACCCACCAAAACTGTAACAATTTGAAGTATGTAACTTTTTAAAAAAACCCATAACATTCATGAGGTTCATACAGGTATTATGAATCCTCAAGAAAATTATTTATGAAGTGGTACAGCAGACTTCTGATCTGGCTGGGTGCATCCATCTGTTTCTCTGGCGTAGGGATGGGTAGGCACCGGACCTCTTTTGCTTAGCAGTTTATATTGCTTCTCTGCTTGGCATGCAAACATTGCAAATGAAATAGTAGTAAACAAAAGTCTTGAAACAAAAACATTTCGTTTGTACAACTAGCTCTCTATAATACAACCAAAGAAGCAGAAAAAGCATAGTAACGATCTTAAAAAAAAAAAAAAAAAAAAAAAAAAAAAAANCCTTGTCTTGTAAAGTCAATGGATAATTTCCCCAATTTCTCTCTTCTTCACCAGACTGGAATACTATGCGAGCAGATCTAAGTCCTTTCTGTTTATGTGGATCCCCTTCTGATCCAGTGATTCAGGTTCACTATTCTTCTCCTGGCCTGGTCAGAGGTAAGAAAACCACACACTGTGCCAAAGGGGACCTCTGTGAGGATCAAGGACCGAGACCTGCATTGGGCTGTGATTAAACAGGATCCTTGGCTGCTTGGTAGAGGGTACATAAGCTCCACATCCTCCAGCGCAACTGCCCATCCATCTTTCTGCTGTAGAGTTCTCCAGGCACATTCAGATAGTGGCTCCTGGTTTATATTGTGTCCTCTGGGCAGTAGTCTGCTGTCTCTCTGATTTTAAAAATCTTTGCAGACATGGCAAGATGCTCTTTCACCCTTCAGCAGTACTATTAGTGGTTTACATTTCATCTGAGAGTGTGCTGGATTAGAAGGGCTATTGGCACTGTAGAGTTGCATCAAGTGAACCCTGTATTTTTTGGTCAACAGAAATATGTAACCTAGTGAACCTGTTCACGATGAAGATATTCTTACAGGTATTACACTATATAATACCGTTTTGGCTCTTTCTCTCCAGTTCTCTCTTTTAACATTCAAGCAGTCTTTTATATTGCTTCCTCAGCTTTGCGCTTGTAGAAACAATGTGTTCAGAAGGAAGCACTTGGCACAGAATATTATGTTTCCTTTAAGAAAAAACTCTACTCCTTATAATCCTCATTAGTGCGTAAGGCTGTTTGTTTGTGAGTTGGCATTGTTGGGAGGGTATGAAGAAGTCACCCTCCACGTATCAACGCATGCTTTTTTCCTCTGGAGGTGCTGCTGGTAAAAGGGAATAATTGGTGGTGACTGCTCAAGTTCTTCTGCATTGCAGCGTATTCTTGTAGTCAGAGAACATGAATAGGGTATTAACTCCTGTATTTGGATGCATACTTGAATCCAAGAACAAGTGAATTGAAGTGGGAGGAGAAGAGTTTTGTTTGCTTTTACTTTTAAGTGATATATTTAATATAACGCTAATTAATTACGCAATATGACGACCTTTAGGTCTTCAGTTGTCCTTGTCTTTAAAATAAACCAAAAGTCTTGATGGCAGCATATGATGGTTCTTGGCTGTAAAAATAACTTCCACAAACCCATATCCCACTGGAGGGTCCAGGACCTGTGCTTTCTGCTTTCTTTGGACTTGCTACCTCTGTACAGATAAATGACCAAAACTTGCCAGCAACACTCTGGACAAGCAATGCCCTGACTTCTCCTTGGTGCCCTTGGGCTTTGAAGGTGTCACTAGCCTGAGGATGGGCCACATAGCCCAGCATAAACCCTCTGGGTTTGCCCCTGCTTCTGTTCTTTAAAGAACTCTAGTTTGTGTGATCTGTGTTCAAACAGACTGATGTCCTTTCACTAGCAGGATATTAAGTCTCTCAGGAAAAAGTAGCTGCTGGTGGAGATTTGTCTGAGCCAAGAGAGAATATACCAAATCACAGCGGGGGATTAAATGGTTCTGTTGATACCAAGGGGTAATCCTTGTGGGTAAGGCTTGACAGAGGATACCAAAATCAATTGATCCTGAACCGCAGAATGTTTGGGGTTTTTTTTAATTTATTTCCAGGGCTGTGATCTAGTCCCTTCTGACTTAGTTCTTTTCCCTAAAATACAGTAGAAAAAGGCCATACTGAGCAGCATGACACTAGGCAATTCAGATTATGAACCCAAAAATGTCATCAAACTTCAGTTTATCAGTGAATTAAGACTCAGATATGGTGATGTTAAATACCATTCAATGACTGCTTAGCCCTCAAGGGGCTGAGGGGCATTGGAAAAAGAAAAAAGTAATGCTAGATGTGCTGTACTTTTGTTAGTTTTGTGAAATTTAAGAGATTAAGCAGAGAAAAGTCTTTGTCACAGTATGAGGTTCTCCCAAAGGGTAGGATAACAGATAATCCCTTCGTACTAAAGCTATATATTTCGGCTACAACAGCAATCAAAGTAAAGCTGTGAGAGCCTGTAAAAACCTGCCTGAAGGGCAAGCTCTCTCTGGGTGCTACAGAAGGCAGTTTCAAAGTTGATATAACAAGATCAATTCACTCTTCTTCTAAACACTGCATGTTGGATGTTGGGTCTCTTCTGATGCTGTCAGTAACTCTGTCCCGAGTGGAGCTCTCTGAGATGTTGCCTTCTTTAGTATCTGTGTTTAAAACAAAATGAATAAATAAAAAAACCCTCTTTGGATGAGGTTGGTGTCTTTGAGGAAAGTAAGATTTTTTTATTATTATTATTTTATTTTTTACTGGTAGTGTTAAGCTAGCTGGGTGACAGCTCAGATTGATATTTTGCAGGCACAAGCATCTGCTGGCCTGCTGGAAATGGGAGAGAGGAAAAATACTAGTGGATTACACTTACAAGTTGTAAAATAGGTTGTTAGTCTGAGCTGCCTTTCGGTCATTGTCACGCAATCAGGGCAAAAATGTCTGTCAATTTTTAGTCTTCCACCTCGGGTTACCAGAGAGAGCCATCATCTCTATCTGCAGCTGTATGAAGTCTGCCACGTCACTAAAAGCTGACGCATTGAGACGTATTTTACATGAAGATGGGTGAGGATTTCTTATTTGACCCCTTTTGCTAGGTTAGGGAAGAAACCTCCAGGTGAGGGACTATTGCAGCAGTGGTAACTTTTGAGGCTGCAGAGCCATTTTTAAGCAGTTTCACGTGCACAGCATACAGGAGAGACATTTCACAAACTCTTGGGGCCTTTTTTTTGTTTTGTTTTAACAGACTTCATTCAGCATTCTCTGGAAGACAGTGTAGCGTGTCGCATGCATCGGAGAATGTGTGGGTGGCTGTGTTCCTATGATAGGTCTAAATACTTCAGCATAACTATGCAATTTTAGAAAGGAAAGACTAAACAACACTGCTTTAATTTTCCTTTCACTATGCCTTGTTTTTCTCTTGGTTTTCAGTTGTGAGGTCTCCTCCTGACAGCCAGGAGCCCTTTCAGTCATACATTACCATGTTACCTTGCTTGAGCTGTGACTTTTATTTTTCTTGTAACATGCAGCCATGACATGAAGAAATGCAGAATTGTTGTTAGGCTTTTACAGAAACAGATTTTTGAAGCTTAAAACACTTGGAAGCTACTTTCTAAGATTTGCTTTTACATGTGAATTTTCACAGCAAAAGTGACTGATTTTGTACCAAATATGGGACAGGACAGGTACAGTACTATGCAACTTCTGCTGTACATTCCAAATATAAATAGCTGTTAGTGATGATGGCAAGTTCTAAAATGTTTCTGAATAATTACAGTGGTGGAGATGAGTGATCTATCAATGGGTGGCCACATTTGAGTATAATGTCAGGTTATTGTTTGGAAACCACCTACTTTGTGGTGTGCTCCTCCCTCGCGTCTGCTGTGCTCTTCATATGTCTATGTCTTTTCTCCTTACTCCCTTGCTCCCTTGTTTGATTTCTTTGCTTTTCTTTTTCTCTCTCGACCTTTAAAACCACGCTACCTTCCTGTAGTCTCCTGGTTTTTGGACTTATATGCCTTGCGAGTCCATGCTGAGAAAGGTGTAGAAGCACCTTTCACCTTCTTGGCTGACTTCTGTGATTTGTGAGTGGCATTCCCTTGTGCACAGTGCAGTATGGAGGTCTCTGGGGTTTTTCCCTCTTGCTTTCCAGGGAAGAAGAAAGGATCCTTAATCCCACGAGCTCTACCCAGCATGTGTATGTGCTCAGAGGAGGAGCAGTGAAAGGTAGCAGCCTTGCATGGGAGGGAGTGGGGAACAGGCTAACAGCTGTGACCTGATCAGCAGTTTTGCCCCTGGTATGTGCACACATTGAAGGTAGCCCAGTATGGGCACAGTTGTGATGCCAGGAGTGCTCAGACTGAAGGACTTCAATAGCTGACTTTCCAGATTTACATGTATCACTTGAATGCAGCAAGTTGTGTTCCTTTATGTCAAATGAAACATTTATAACAGCTATAAAGGAAAAATTAGGAGAATAACAGAAAGAAAATCTCTTAATGCCCTAACTATTCTCTTTTTAACCTTTAGTTGCTACGTAACCATCAGGAAGGTACTGAAACATATAATAACCTGCCAGCTGAGGACAAAAATACAAACATGGTTCTATACAATATATGCGGACTAGAAGATATTAGTGCTAAGTCTTGACCTAGCATTACCTGCTAAATAAGAAAGCGCTGTAGCAATAAAGTTCCCCAGAAGAGGAAAGATGCACTTTTTTTGACAAAGTGCTTGTAACAGTCTTAGTATTTAGTCAGTAGGTTAAAATGTCGCACCAGCATGTTCATTTGTGGGCAGTGAATTTCCTAGTGAGCCATTAGCTGTTTGCTTTGATCCTTGGGGTTTGTAATAGCCAGACTTGAGTCTATGCTGAAACCCCCAGAAGATGTCCAGGAGCAAGATGGGAGGTCACAGCTGAGCTGCACAAATATATATGTGTCTCCCCTGAGCTGCCCCCCAGGCACATGTAGGTGCTAGATAGAGCTTTTATTTGAAGAGCATATTTTTCTCATGCATTTGTGTTTGCCTGAGTCACGTAGGGGGTTTCTTTCCACACTGCTGAGTGTCACCAGGGAAGGTCCCCTTTCATGTTCAAGTCTGCTGTCTTTGCTGTTCTGCCAGCATTAGGCATTCCTCCTCCTCCTCCTCCTCCTGTGCTTTAAAGGCAATGGGAACCAGCCCAGAACCCGGCTGTGTTCCTCCCTCTCAATTAGCAGTCACAAGGCACCCTCATGACATCTATACTGTTCTGCAGTGGAGGCATTTTATCCCTACGATGTGGGAGGCATGGAAGAGGCTGGGGCACGCTCGCCTTTGAAAATCACCAGCGAGTACAAGAAGGGTTGTTTCTAAGGCCATGGATGGCGATGCTGGGAGGAACCTAGCCTGAACTGAGTGGCAGCAAGGGTCAGGGTGGAGCAGCCAGCTCCAGGCCACTCTGCACAAACCTTTTCCTGTGTTCAAAAAAGACCTATGTGGAGCACGTGGTTTCCTTGCTCCAGGAGAACCCCAGTGAACTGTGGTGCAGATTTGATGTAATTACATCACTTGGTGTCCTTTGGTACCACGCTTCCTGCCCTCTCATGTGACAGCTTATTGCTTAGACACAAGCAAAACTTTACTAATTCTTCATTCTACAGAAAACACAAAAAACCAGAACCAGTAGGGTTACGAGGAAGAAGAGTCCAGGGAAAAAAGTCAGCTGAGTAATGCCTCGAGTATAAAACATGCTGAAATTGGTGATGTAAAGAGGTTGCACAGCATAGAGACCTCCATGTAAAGCCAGTCCTAACCTTGTTTTTGGGGAGTGATCTTCAGCCTGTCGTTTTCTAGAATTTGTGTGTGAGCTCTGTTAAGGCATCGCTGCAGTAATGCCCTGTGGACTGCAAAAGTAAATAATTAGTAAAGGGAGAAATTATACAGAGGTGCTTATGTTCAGGCATAAAACTTCATCTCTGCAAATACCCTGTGGGGAGGGAAAAATCTAAAATAAAGATTAGGACAAAGGTATCACCTTATCAACTATTAAACAAATATGTGAGATGGTGCTGAGAAGTCATATCAGCTCAGCCATCTCAAAATCCTTCCGCTAGGCTTTATAGCTGAACAGTTCCCTTTTCTAACTTTTTTCCTCCAAAAACTGCGGTAGTTTTGCACCATCTCTGCCAGTCTGTCGGAGGGCTGTGATAAAAGAGGATACCCATCCATTTAACATAAAACAATCGGAGTCAGAAGAGATGAACCAACCTTTGGGACTTGGAGTTCTGAATATTTTCACACTCCATTCAGTAAAATATCTTAAGGTATTTTTAAGTTTAGTTTTGTTACCAGGTGAGAGTGAAATGCATGACACTCCTTTTCTAAAAGATGATGTATTGAATAGTATATTCTACAAATGTTTAATTAAATGCTTCCTCTCATCGTGAGAAGCATTGGAAATATAATCAGCGTTTCTTCACTAATTCAAGGAGATAATGCAGGGTCCAAGGAGGAATAGATAAGGTTAGAAAAATAATTAGAGAGATTATTTGTATTCAAGTCACCAGACTAATGAAATTCACCCTAAAGCGTCTTGCATAACTGGCCAGAACAGTCTCTGAACAGTTATCCATGACCCATACCTGAGACTGACGGGTGACAGGAGAGGTCCCAGAGGACTGACAAGGGAAATTGCGTTGCATAACTAACTGGCTTAGTAGATGGGGACAGAGCAAGGATTGCAGTTTGTTCCAAGTTGCTCTTTTAAAGGTTTACCACATGCTGTTCTCGTAAGTGAACATTGGAATTATAATCTAGAGTAAATTGCCAGTAACTTCGTCACGGCTGAATGTGAAACCATTGTCTTGCATGCATGCTGTAACACAGGGAAGTGTTTTCAAGTGTGTCCTGAGCTTGTGACAAATATTAAACATGAGAGTGTCATGTTTAATTTTTTTCTTCATTGACTTTTGCGATATCGTAAAGACTGGAATTGGAAAGTCACGGACACAGCAGCTTCAAAAAGATTTGAAAGCATTTCGACAAGGATAGAACTATAATTTTAAATGATGTTGACACATGAAGAAATGATCTGAAATAATTAAGATTTAATTTTGTCACGACAAGTGCTAGGCAATACCAAACAGAGGATAAATGGCCATGCATAACTAATAGGACTAAAAAAGGCCTAAAGAGAGGCAATTGGATGGAGTGGCATCGTGTGAGGAGACACTGAATGGATTTGGACTGTTCAGCCTGAGAGATGCAGCCAAGGCATGGACCTCATGGAGGGATATAAGCTCCAAAGTGGGGAAGAGTGGTTACCGGCATTTTATTAATTCTTTCTTATAATAAGAAGTAGGATTAGAATATATTAAATGAAATTATCCAGTAGCTGATTTAAAGCAAGCAAATGGAGTGCTTTCCCATGCAGTGGTTAGTGCATGGACCTCGCTGCCACGGAGCACGGCAGGCAAAAGCTTAGGTGGGTTCAAGATGCAATGTGACAACTTCCAGGGGGAAAAATTCTGCCATGACCTCACCAGGCAAAGGACCGACCTCTGGCTCAGTAAGTCCTAAAGCTCTCGGGGACAGGCCTTCTCGGCTGGACAGTTACTGACTGGAGCTGAGTACACCACTCCTCTGTTTCAGCATTACTTCAGAAACAAGGTCGCTCCATTACTAAATTTCTATGACTGTCTGCTATTTTTGAGGCAGTTATGATCCTCGTGCTGATCTGTAGAAAACCATTGAAATCAGTGACAGTTTTGCTCTATAGCTAAGGTAAGAAAGAATACATGCAGAGTCTTTTCAGGCTAGTTGCCATGAAAACAATTTCACGACTGCTTTTATCGTGCAATAAATTACCCATAAAAGAGGATAGCGGATTAATTAATTTGATTTAATCCCAATAGTGTATTGTTTTATTAAGCAATGCTGTGGCATAATTAAGAGTTGTAACTGATTAAACACTTTATAACCATAGAGCTATTAATTAATACTAAATTACAATAAAATTAACAAAGTAACATAAACAAGCCGCATAAATGTTTTAAAATGACAGTGATAATGCATCGACTAAAAAGCAGCTTATATAAACCATTTCTTAAAGATTTTGACTGCTGAAATTAATATTTATATAATAAGATAATTGCAAAAATGGAAATTGGGCAAGAAGAGCCTTATGATTTTTCAATTCAAAAGACTCCTTTGATGAGAAACATGTTTTTTTAAGCTGGATATTAAGTGAGTGTTGAAGTAAAGTCCTTGAACTCAAAGTTATAGTATGCACGGAAAAATCTAAAAAGTAAAACTTAATGTCAGCGTCAAGACCCCCTCTGGATTTGACACTTGTTTGTCTTATTTGAATACAAATCTGAACAACTCATGCATTGCTAAGCTTTAATTTGAGTATGATGTATTAATGCCACAGCTCGGATTCTGTTCTCATTTGCAGGAATGTCAGGAAATGTATGAAACTATTTGCATGCTTAAGTGAGTTGCTGGATTGGATGGTTCACAAATTCTGGAGATCCCGCAGGTATTCATTTATCATTGTGCATTAAGTAGAGAAATACAAAATGCATGATATCAAAGTGCAGGACTACAGGGTCCGGTGGCAGCATGAGATACAGAAATATTTTTGAACTTTTTCAGACCTGGGATCAGATGTGATTAAGACCAAATACGTTACAGTAATTTGAAACAAGTTTTAGCAGTGTCTGAGAACACTTAGCAGCAAGATTGCCAAGATTTATAATACTACTCAGGCCCTGGGTTTTTGTTCTGTATGAGGCAATGTACAAACTCCTCTAAACATATCTGGGTTTTAATGGCATTTTGGAACCTACTGAAAATTAAAATCAGCTACTGCATTTATGTCACAAACAGAAGCTCTAGAAATAGATTGTTTTTTTCCTAAACAAGTTATTCAAATTTACTCTAAAACCTAAAATTATGATGTTTGTATCTTGCTGTTGAATGATACTTTAAGTGCCAAAATGATGCAAAATAGACCTTCTGTAAGTCTGAGTTGAAGCCCAAATGTCTAAGTCAGCAGGCTGCTAAAAAAAAGTTTGTTACAAATATCAAAATACCTTAGACGTCTAGTTTCAGTATCTCAGGCAAAATTTGGTCTTTTTTATGTGTTTTAATACATCAGCGTGACTAATCTTTGATTAATTAACAGTTTCTGCCTGGTCTTCTTGTGTATAGTGCGTAGACACACAGTGAGTATATGGGAACATGCAAATGCATTTGCTGCAGTGTAGGTACTCCTATGGAGAGATTTGTGGGAATTCATACACATAACGTAACTGCATATGTGAGATCCTTAAGGTGAATGGCCTTGTAGATACCCACTTGCTTCAGGTACCACAGTTTTTGCAGATGAGGGTATTGTCTTGAACAGTAAAAGGCATGAGTTTATGATTTTGTCTTTAGTTATATTTATCAGTGGACAGAGGGCTGATGGAGGAGAAAGAGCTAGGAATAAATGTGTTTAGAACCATAAATCTATATATTGTTGAAAGTTTCCTTTACTAGTTCCATGTAAGTGGGAGAAATATTAACCAAACCAAACACAGCCTAGAACAGGCTAGCATATATATTCCACAGACTGGGGGATGAACGACTGTGGGAGCTTTTATTCCAAATATGCTGCTCAAACATTCCTGAGCCTTATTAAGATGGAGAGTAGGAGGGAGATTTCAGGAGGACAGTGATGAGTATGAACAAACATGGAAGAGCAACCGCTTGTTTAAGAAGTTCAGTGGAATTATGTCATACAAGTTCATGTCATCCCTATTTAAGAACACTTTCTAGGCTGGGGGAAAGCAGAGAGTGTGAGTGAGGGATTGTGTCTGGGACTGTAACTGGGAATGCCCATCTGCTGGTTCTGCCCAGGTTCGTGATGTGGAGTGTGTGGCTGAAACCATAACATTATTTTTATGGTCTAGGAGCAGCTGCAGCTCTGTATTTGCTTAGACAAAATCCTGAATCCTTTCCTGTCTCATGCAGATTTTGCATTTGGGGTCTCTCGCTGTCAGTTTGTAACTGCAGAATACATGGGTCTGTCTGAACTCTGAATCTGGTGCAGGCTTAACTTCCCTTGAGGACTAAGATTTTCAAATGCACATAGGGGGGTACCCCATCTTTCCTGAGTGGAAAGGCTGTTACCCGTTCTCTCCGTGGCTGTGTTTGCTGAGAAGGTCAACCTGCTGTTCTTCACCACTCCCACTGCATTCCCACCTCCACAGACCTCATGACTGGGTAGCTTCTAGGAGTTTTTCTGAAACCATCTTTTGCCAAAGGAACCACAACCTGTCACTTAAACTTGTTTCACTGTGAAACAGATTGGAGAGCAAGCTGGTGGCCCGTGTTCCCAGCAGGGCTGGGGGAGTGGGTGCCTCCACCAGAACAGCAGTGAGGAGCAGCTGGACGTAGGCTGGGAGACGTGTGGGCCCAGGCAGCTTTTCACTTGGTGTAGCTGGAGCTGGGTGAGGACATACTTGCAGTTTCTCTCTCTCTCTGGGTTTCTCTCCAATAAGAGCATTTCATAGGAAGGGACTGGCACCATGTTTTCTGCTTTTATAAAGTCGATAGTGTTAAGTGAGGTAAAGCATTTTCAGCCTGAATAAGCCAAAGAAAGGTAAAAGGTGTTTTCTACATTTCTCTTCTCCTCATGTCAAACCATTGGGACAACTTCATACGTTGGAGGATCCATCTGTTTCATGCTTTAAGACATCCTCTGAAAGGAGTAGGATTTGGGGGGGGCCCTAATGAAGCTGGAGGAACAAGGCAGTGTTCCTGTGTTAGCTGAATGCTGTATCCTGTAATACTCAACAAAGAAAATTTTGTGAAAGCACTCGGTTTCCCTGCTGAGTGAGGCGAGGGCAAAAGAATAGACTGAGGGAATATTAGACCACCTCTGTTGCTGGTCTGCAGTGGTATGGGTGCTTCATGCATTCCCACAGCAGGGTTAAAACCAATTTCTTGAACACCGCACTGCAGATGTAGTACACGAGGAGGAGGTGGTAGGCTGCTGGCTAGGCTCCTAGTGGTGCTTTTTGGCTGGAGCCTGGTGCAGTGTGACCAGAGACCATAGGGGAGGAATTCCCCTCAGTTGCTTGGGAGATACCTTTTTGGAGAATCTGTACTTCAAACTTTGGCAGTGGAAAGTGAAGGATTTTTTTTTTAATACTTCAAAAAAACAAGCGAGTTTACATGCAAACTCACAGCTTACAGTTATTTTATGTCTCTCTCTGTAGAGAAGCGGTCAGTGTACATGATGAATACTGCCTTGGAAGCCAGCTGTGCAACTTGGGGTAGTAGAAAACGGGAAACAGAGATCAAGGAAAGGTCCTGTGAGCATGCCAGGAGAAATCAGGACTGGGAGGGGTTCTAATGTAGATTTTTTTTTTTCTGTAAGAACTAGTGATGATCAGTTGAGAGAAGCTGAAGGAGAGACAAACTATTGATAAATAGTGTATGTATATGTGTATATATTTCAATTGTCTGTCCTTTAGGTGTCTAAGCAGCATTCTGAATGTCATGAAATTCTGCGCGCTTTTCTAACGTTTTCTGCGAACATTTTATTGGTTTCTCCTTTATCGTGTTTCTATTCAAATAGTCAATCGTTGAAAGTATCAGTTCATCGCAGGGCTGACTCGTACAACAGATTGCAGCGGCAAATCAGTGTAATCTGTTGTTTGGGTTATGAACCCCATGGACTTAAAGTTTTTAAAAAATCTGAGAAGTTCAATGCCCAGGTTTACTCCATTTTCCCTTAGTATCTGATTTAATAGACAAGCCACTCTGGACTCAGAGATGCCACACTGACTAGCTTGTCCTAGAGTCAGCTTCATAACGTTGACTGTTCTTAAGCAAGAGTCTGTGTGGAGATGACTTGTCTCTCCCCCATCTCTTCCATGCTTACCTCCCAGTAAATGTAGTGTCAGAACTGGGTCTCTGCAGAGCTGAGGTCTGGTCTTCCACACAGCACTACCTACATACATGTAGGGCTTCAAAATGTGCTGAAGTTAAAAACATTGAGTCTGGCAGCTGATACCTAATGTGAATAGACAACCTGATGTCCTAGCTGTGAAGACGACCAGGGATTTCACAGATGGGCTGTACAGGAATAGGAGAAAGTGCATCTCGATGACTTCTCTGACTAGGGTCTACTCCTGGTATTCCCCCACTTCACTGCAGGCTGGTGTAAGGGATAAATCCTGCCTCAAGCTGGATTTTCTGCTTGCACTGAGGACCTGTTTACAAGTTATGAGATATCTGTCGGGGCTTCATCTGAGATAACACACCAACATTTTTCCAAACCATGCTTCTTGTTTCCATTGTATCCAAATGGAACAATTGTTAGGTATCTGTCTTTTCATCCAATGTGATTTGTAATGGTATCCCTAGCAATTTCTACCACAAATGCTAGGTATGATGGAATATGGCTGTTGGTTGTCAAGATTATTTTATCTATACAATTTTTTAAAGTGCATTTGTATTATACAGCGAGTCAGCTGGTCAAAGCAAGCAATGCCTGAAGAATTGAGGCGTGAGGCAGTGTGAAATAGTACAAAGACAGATGAGGAATATGGAACAAGCAGAGAGTTGTTTTGTTCATTTATTCTATAGATGGAATAAACATGCGATCCCTGTTGATCTATAAGCAAGCCTTTTTCTGAGGCACTGTGAAATTTTGAGTGACCTGCATTTAGGAAAAAATTGCCTTAACACTTTTTAAAAACTATTTTGGAGGTTTTATTTTATTATAAGCAGTAAATTCTTTAAATGTACTTCAGATGCAGTTGAGTTTTATATAGCGAGTTTCTGTGGCACAGAGTACAGAAAAAAAAATCAGAACTGAGATTATAATTTTGGAATTTGATCTCTGCTCCTGTGTTCAATCAACCAGGTTCCACCAGCTGTGTGAAACCAGCATTTACATGCATTATAAACAGAGGCAGACAAAAATGTATGTGAAATGTATACAGAAAGCAAGAAATAATGCTAAAACAAATCACTTACTTTGAATCAAGTTTACTTTCTGTTGCCAAGAAAAATATGACTAAATTGATTTTCCAGAAAAGGATTGCAGTAAACCAAGTTTTCATTGCTCCAATTTGACAACAAAAGTTATAATAAAAATGCCAGAATAAAACTCTTTACATATTATTAGTAGTTGATGGAGACTTTTGGAAGATGGTGGTTTTCTAAGAGATTTTAGGAACACCACCTGTAAGTTTTGCTTACTAGGAAGTAAGCATATTGATTTACAAACCTGGAACAGATAAGTTTCATTAGTTGTAGAGGATATAGTTGCATTTGTGTGTTTTCTGATGAAAACTTTTTACTTAACGTACTCTTCAGGCAAAATCAAAACCCATTTTTTCTACAGGAGAGGAGAAAAAATATTTGCATGCAAAGCAATTCTGCTCCCCCCACCCTAATGCTACTTAGTGATTTTGGTTCATGAATTTTCCTTGTTAGCAGCCAAAAAAAAGTAGTGATTATCTCTGCAGAAGGCAAATTATGTGAATATTTAAAGAGCTGTTCAGTATTCTTTAATTTCTTGAGTTACAGGGTATATCTTAGATGCATAAAAATTCAAGATCAGACGTTGAGAGAAGTGTAGAGATGGAGTTTGCTAGGGTATCATATACGAAAATGTACGTACTATAAGAATCATTATAGGTAACATCTGCTTAATTAAAATAAAGGTGGTGATTTTCAAAGATGCCTGACACATTTAGGATTCTTCCTTCATGAAAAGTGTGAATTTGCATTCCTTAGCTTTGATAATACTGCTCTTCATGCTGATTTTTAACATAATTTTTTAAACTACTTGTGAGAGTCACTTATTTTAGTGGAAGACAGAAGAGGCCAAGTGAAAGTAGAGGTTCAGAGAACATGCTGGAGAGAAAAAAGTAAATTTCATGTAGAAATAAATAAGGCAGGGACGAAGAAGTGAATGAAAACATTCTTTTTCATAAGTTCCTAACAGTACCCTGCACGCATCTCGGATCTTATTCTTGTTTAAATGTTCAGTGATAAATATGCACGTGGACTAAGGGTGGTACAGAAGCAGCCGTGTGGAGCGTATCTCGCAGCAGAGAAGGGCAGGGAGCTTGCAGCCCTGACCCAGGGCTGGGGAGAGGCGGTGGGACCTCAGAGGGACTGCAGGCAGAAGTGACACAGGAGGTGTGTGCTGTGCAGTCACTTGCGTTGGAGGAACCCAACTAGTGAGCAGCAGGTGGCTTTGGGAGGTGCTGGTGCCTGTCAGGGATAGCATAGAGGAGCAGAGCTTGGGGAGGGCAGAAGCAAGGCAGGGCAGAGGCCAGGTGCTGGTGGCAGCGTGTGAGGACATGAAGGGTGTCCCAGAGCCAGGCCAACAGAGATTGCAGCTTTTGTGGAAGTAAGGGGCATTCAGGTGAAGGTGATGTGGCTGGGAGACTGCTTGCGAGACCTCTTCAGCTAGGCCCTTAGCCAATGTCTAACTGCTAAGGGGAAGCCCTAACTTTAAACTTAAAACTTACGCCTAGCCTTTACCCCATTCCTCACCCCAAATTCTTACTTCTGAGCTGAAGCCCAAGATCATAACCTCTTACCCTAAATCTTGCACTAAAATGAACCCCTAAACAAAAAAGGTTACCTGTGCCTTAAACACTGACCAGAAACCCTAGGGGCAAACCCAAACACTTACCCTGATCCCTAACCCTGATCCTTCACTCTAACAGGTGAGCTCTCATGCCATAGCTCCGATCCCAGACTCCTAGAGCAGACGCCCTCAGCGGGTGCCCCAACCCAATGTGTTGACCTGAATCCCTAAGCCCTCACCCCCAACTACCACCCTGCCTCTCAGCAGCCTGTGGCCCCGCAAGCAGGGGGGAGGGCAGGGCTGGGAGGTCCTGGAGGGAAAGGCCATGATAGGAGGGGGTTGCTTAGAAGCAAGGAGAGGGAGCTGCAGCTCAAGTCAGGTGTAGGTAAATGTGACATGGTGGGTGTGGGCTGTGGGGTCACTTGTGTTGGAAGAACTCAACTGGGGAGGAGTGGAACTTGCGGAGGGCAGAGAAAAGGCAGGGCAGAGGCCAGTGTGTGGGTGCTGATGTGAGGAGTCATCTGTCCCAGCACCTGCCCTAACCTTTACTTTAAAGCTTTCCCCTAGCTCTTACCCCGATCCCCTAATCTGATTCTGAACCACCAAATCCTACATCAAAGCTGAACCTCACCCTAAACACTAGCCCTGATCCCTAGCCTGAGCCTAGCCCTAATCCAAACCCCTAACTAAGAAATCTAGCCCACACCGTCCCTGCTAACCAGAAACCTTGGGCAGAGACCCTCATCTTCGTCTCACCCTCATGCTCTGCCTCACTCGAATATGTAAGTCTGATCCTAAAAAGTAAGTTGAACCCCCTGGCCCTAACCTGAATGCTAACCCGCAGTCAGGAACACTAACCAGATACTGACAGCATGTAGGCAGTAGGCAGCTGCTGAACCCATCATCACCCCAAACAGAAAACTAACCCAGATAGTCTAGTGTTTTGGACATGAGTAGTATTTCCCAGGCTCAGCAATATGACAGTTTTGTACTGATTTTTCTGTTATGTGGTAATGGAGCCTGGCACAGCCCAGCTAAATGCTCAGCAACATCAGGAATACTGTAAACTAAGCGGTGGGAAGGGACAAGGAGTGCTCTTAATGATGAGCAGTACTTTCCTGCTTGGGGGACAGCCAGGGATGGCTGAGGTTATCCAACAGAGAGGGTTCAAACCTTGCCATTTCTGATGTCAGTCCGATCACCACGCTGTACAGCAGCCTTTCCTGGGCACTGGGCTCCAGAGTTAGCAATCTCGCCTCTGGGTTCCTTCTTTCTAGCCCCTGGTTCTTGCGTCTGTCTCCTGCTCTCTAGGCTTGGTGTGCTCTGGTACCTTCCTGCCCAGTCCAGGTTCCTGCTCTTGGTTTCCTGATCTGCCCACGTGACTCCTTGTTTGAAACCCTGACCTTTTTATAGCAAAGCACTTTTGATTTTGTGCCTTTTAAGGCCAGTTCTGCTTCACTTCAGTTTGGTGTGCCTTAACTTTACCCCTGTTGTTGCTGTCTCTTCTTTGGTACCTGGTTCCCATCCCCAAACCTGGTTGCAGCTTAGTCTTAACCACTGGCTACAACTGTCAGCATTTGGCTATATATCGAAGTTTGGAAAAATCCTACCAGTCTTCAACAGGACATACCTAAGCAGTTGCTAAATCTGGCAGTTAAAACTGAGTGAGCGCAGATGCACAAAGAGGCAGCAAGTCCTTCAATGCTAACTAAAATATAACAGTCTTCACTGGATGAAAGCCCCAGGTCTTGGCCATTGCAAGCTCATCGTGTCAGCATACCAGGAGAGTCAGCAGATGTCTGTTGCAAAAGGTCAGGAACCCATTTCAGGAAAACTCAGAGATGAATCCTTTATATACTTAAATTCTAGCATTTGTATTTTCCCAACAATTCCTTCAGTCTTCACAAAATGAAAAATTGTGTAGCATCTGGGCAGAACTACAGATTGAAGCTGTCCTTCAGGGTGTTGACATTGCTTGTGGGTGTTCTCAGGAAGAGAGACCTCTTCACCTTTCTTCTTCCCAAACTTGGCCATTTCTTCTCCTTTAGGTGAAATATATTATTGTATTAACAAGAAAGGAGGAGAAGGCTGCCCTCAAAAAACCAATATCTTTGAAATAATACCAAAAATGTTTCAGATTTAATGATAGCAGTTTTTTTCAGGCAGTCATCCGTTGTAGAAATTAAGCTAGTCTTGAATTACAGCCTTGAAAATTTAGTTGGTCAGCACAATATTTTGAAATTACTATACCAACGTGCCATTTGTGCTCTCTAATTTATACATCTGCTGGTTACAAGGAAGCATTTCAGAACGCGTTTCAACGAGTCTTTCATCGCTGAAAGGACAGCAAAGAAATAAAAGGCCAAATGTCTGGTTTTCAATAGATACAGGGGTTTAATGGTTGCTTACTAGAAAACCATGTCATCACTGCTATAACTGAAGGATCCCCCATGTTCTTCCCTTTCAGGATGAGTTGCAGTATTACGTGATACTTGCAGACAAGGGCTAGGAGAGGGCACTGAATTGTATAAAGGCGCGTTCTTACCTTACCCCTGCCATGTTAGTGTGTTTTTCTTAACATCACTTCCACTTGGGAATAGATATAGTTAATAGTTTGGAGCAGTGGCATGGTTTTGAAGTGAATCCTTTGATCATTCCCGTTTATTGCGTTTTGGGTCAGTTCAAAGTGTTTTGGTGCATGTGAACTTTTAGAGGAAACTAAACCAGAAGCCCCGTTCCAGTGGGCACAAAATGCTCTGCTCCCCCTAATAGGGGTGCGAGGGTCCAAATGAGTGACTAGTCTTTCAGGCAACTTTGAACCACGTGTATGGTGGGGATGTAAAGTCTGAAGTAAAACCCCAATTCTAGATTGTGTAGATGAAATGGCTACAGCGCTACCTGCTTTCATCTGCTCCTCTTGCACCAAATCACAGGCTGATGTAATAGCCACAGTCCGTAGCTGTGTTGTTATCTTCTAGTGCTGTAGAAAACTCTGAGATGAAGTGTCTGTCTTTTTTAATGTTAAAATCCCAAACAATCACAATCTAAACAGCTTTTTTTTTTTTATAAAATTGTATATACAGAGCTAAAAGCCCTTGATGATTAGAGGAAAAGTGTTCCACAGTGTGTGAACAACACACAGCATGATGCATCTTCATTATAAGAATGCAAAACGACGATCATTTATCATAAAATCTGCTGACAATAGGCATTAATCTCTTAGTAAAGCAAGTAGTAAACCCTGTTCCCATGGCAATGCAATTTGTTTTGTTCTTCTCCCTCTAACACATACATGGAAGACTAGGCATTCTTTGGACAAACTAATTGCAGCCTTAATGCTGTGGATTTTTGTGGGTGAAATACATAATTATTTTGGTGGAATGTCAAATCAGTGGTAACCACGGTGTTGGTAGAATGTTCCTGTATTCCATCCAGACCACCGCACACGCTCAATGAGCAGCTGTCCTCCCATCTCCAATTTTATACTGTGTTTAAAGGAAAGAACAGGAGTTCTTTCAGGAGTAAGTTTCAGTAATATGTTTGTATGCTGGAACCACTTTTTTGTTTTTTCCTTGAAAAATGTGGTGGAATTGTTTGATGTCTTCAGAAATAAGAACAAATGTTTGTTGTAATGAACTGCATATTGTTTATTCCTTATTTTTGTCTGGCTGTACCGTGGGGTTTTTTTTCTGTGTATGTGTGTATATACATATAGTAAAGAGAAATTATTTGGTCAAGCAGACCTGTTCTGGGGGAAAGTTATGTACTCCCACACGCATATGGTGTCTTGTTAATGAAGCTTACGAATTTTTACTTAAACAGTTATTTTGAAGGCTAATAAAATACCATGTTGTTTCTCCTTCTGTGATGTTTTGTTTGAAGTCAGCATAACATCCATGTGTTTCCATAAACTTCCATCACCCTTAAAAGCCATGAGTTATTTTATAAATCTGACTACTAAACCAACCGTGTATTTATTCCACCTCAGAACAACAGTTTCAGTTATTGCAAAGCAAGCCACATGTACCTAAATACACCTGCTTTCTGCTTTAAGAGCGTGGCAAGCTGGCTAACTCCAATATAACTAATAGTTTGTGTGCTGTCAATTAACAGCCCGGAGAATAAGTTTTGTTGTTTTTTCAGTCAAGCCATAGCTTTTTGCATATTCCAGACAATTGGGTCCCATTACGTAGATAACTTACAAATACTAAAGTAAAAGAGAAAGCAGCAACCTGCAAAATGTCTTTCCTTCATGTGAAATTGTCCGAAGATAATGCTAACAGATGCTGTCTTAGTAAAGACCTGGATTTTGCTGAGAGAGAGAGGTGAAATGAGCCCAGCAACTATAAGATTAATTTTTAAAGCCAACCAATAACAACTTACAACCTCCCCCCCAAAATAAAAGATACTGTTCAAATGCAGTTTCAAACTCGGTTTCATCCCTGAGATTTTTGCTGTATGGAGCAAGCAGAGCTTGGCCCAAGCTGCAGCAGGCAGTTGTGCCTTGCTCGTTGCAAGCCTTTCAATTCTGGAACTGTTTGAAATGGGTTTGGTTTAGGTGTATTCTGCATGCCTAGTCTGAAAATGAGGCTGCATACAACTTTTTTAACTTCAGATGACATTTTCAGGCTGTGTATAACCTTGAAGTCTGGAAACATTCGGAACTGCAGTCTTGGTTTAGGTTTAATTCTATTGAATGTGGGTAACTTACAGTCACAATCTCTCAATGACTCAGTAAACTATCCAAACAACGCTGTTCCTTGATGTAGGTACCCCTATGCTGATAGCTGGTAAGCTTATGCACTTCCAAAAGTTTGGCACAAGATGTTACCAGGATGAGGCAAGAGGGGTACCTACGGAGGGGAAAAATGGGAGCGTAGCCAGTGACCATCCAGTTTCCCCAGTGGGTGCCTTATGCGCCTGCCCCGCGCTATCCCAGGTCTCGCACCATTAGGAGCCCTGGGGTCTCTGTCATGTGCCCACCAGAAGGCACTCCTTGGCAGAGGTCCCTGCATGTGTCCCCTTGGAGCTGTGAGAAAGGTGAAACCTCCAACCCTGACAGTCTGTGCCTGGAGACCCAAATGCTTCTTTTATGGACATTCCAAGTTTCCCCATGGGACAGTCTCACCTGGATAAACACTGGAGAAATGGCCCTCAAAATACTCCTACGCCCACCAGTTATGTTCTCCATCCCAGGGAGAACTCACATGCACGTAACAAAGGGCTGTAAACCACCAGTCAGAGATATTACTGTTAAATATTTTAGTTTGGGGAAAGGCAGAGAATATATTTGAGTCTAAACAAATTACAGATGCGTGCCTGATAGATAAGTTTTAGGGTAGGTATTTTATAAGGATAAAGTTTTTATGAAATTTTCCTTGGTTTCCAAGTTGACAGCCTTCATGAAAATATGTAAACTACTTTAATGAAAACCTCAGGCATTGTTTTCTTGTTATTTTTCCTATTTGAAGCTGCCTTTATCAGGAATAAAATAGCAGATATCAAAAGCTAGGTAGTCTGCCCTTCTCTATTTGTTTGGAAGGCTAAAACTATTTTAATAAAGGATAAATATGTGATATTAGTTGCTCTTCGTAATCAGTAATTAAAATATGAACAATATTGTTAATCTTCTCTTTTCTGCTTTCCAGGTGATCAACATATAATCTCAACAACTATGGCTGAGAAGTGCAATTAAGGTACCATAATTTCCCTTTCAATATGGGCATGCTTTTGGTGAAAGTGATTTCCACAATACTCTCTCCAATATTCCGCTTAATAACCTGCATTCCTTGAGGCTGAGTTCACCTCAGGATGGGTTGTTTTTTTTCATTTACCACTTTGTCCACTGCACTTCCTATAAACTACATAATTTTTTCCTTGTATTCCTTATCTTTTAGTTTTCTGGTTTTAAATTTAGTCACAATGTTTTAAGATGTCTGTATAGACTTACATGCTGGGAATAATGCTTACACGATACACTTGTAACTGCAAGATGTCTTTGAAATATTAACTCAGACAATGTTGTGGGGAAATGATAGAAAATCTGTCCATAGGAGACTTTTGGAATGATGGCTGCTGCATGCTCCATGGCACTAAGAATTTAATTGCTGATTTGAATCACAACATGGCAGTCGGCTCAGCAACTCTGCTGTACCACAGGGAAAAGATGGTTGGTTTTGTTGGAAATACACATATCGTGACCAGAGTTCTCTCTCTTCAAGTCACATTTTCACTTGTAAACGTCTAGCTGGGATTTCAAACAAAGTAGGATGTAGGTGGTAGGCAAGGTAGGAGAAGGTGGAAATATGTCAGGTTCCTTTTCCTTGGCAAGTTGCACTGAACTCAGATGGCAATGAAAAAAATATTTTCTTTCCTATGAAAAATACAGATAAAGTATGAACAAGATAGCACGCCGGTGCTATCAGATTAAAAACTTTATGAACAATATTAAACAGTTGTTCTAAAATGACACAAACTAATTCTTGCCAAAGCAATTATCATGGCAATATTTCCTTTCCGCTTCTAAATGCTTCACGTCTGGTTTAATATTGCTATTGAACTAGTAACCTGTAAAATTCTCCTGGAATACTAAATGACCAGTCTCCTTTCTGTTGGGAGTTTTTGTTGTTGAGTCTGCGTGATTTATTTGAGGATGAGTAAAGGATAGGAAAGCTCTAGTTTTTGTTAGTTACCTCCTTCATAGAAACTGAATATGTTACTTTTCTGATTTTATCTCTGGTTGCCAGAAGTCTACTAGCAAAAACTCCTAATGTTTATTTCAGTATGGGGATAATGCCCTCTGACTGGTGAATACTAACATATACGCAAAAAGAGCAAAAAGGAAATCCTGAAATGTACATGCAAATCAGGTTATTTCAACACTGTGTAATGTCTTAGGACAGGTTTTGAACAAAGAGTAATCAAGAACATCATCACAAGTGAAAAGTGGGATAAAATGTAAAATTCTGATCAGAAGGTGATTTCATCAGACTAACTTCATGTTTCTTTTTGCTGAGATAGTGAACATCTGAGACTACAGTAATGTGGTGGGCTTAAGCTATCTAGATTTATAGGAAGCATTCATTCAGTACTGTTCCCGAAGGAAATTATTATTTAAAGTGGAGATGGTGCAGATTAATACAGAAATTATAAGAAGCTGGCTTAGGCAGATAAGGAGCTGGGAAAAGGGGACTGTGAGAGGATGTACTGAGAGGTGAGTTAGCAGGTTGCAGGGGAGTTGTTAGAAGTATTCATAAGGGACGGGTCTTGTGAGCAGTCCTCTGTACTCCTTCTTTAGTAACCTTGGAACAAGGTCTTTGATAGAGTTTTTTAAACTCCTGTAGTGCTGTGAAGGACAGAAGTATTTTATGGAAGAATTTTATTGACTTTGTGGATTAGTGTAACAAAGACAGGATAAAATTTAATAATAATAAGCACACTGCCATCCTGTTCGGGACTAACAGCAAGGGAGGTTGCTATAAACAAGAGTTTCAGCATATGGAAGTTCAACATTTTTTAAAAAAAAAGTGTTTGGTTGTAGCACATAGCTGAAGCTTTCATAATCTGCATAATTTTCATGAACACCTGCTTAATGAAGAGTTGCAATTTACTCTAAATAGTGTAGAGCCTAGGTATTCAAATTCTATAAATTCTGATAAAATAAAATCTTAGATTTTAAATATCCACTTCTGAACCTTAGTCTATAAAGTTCAAAGTGGTTGCAGGTGTGAACCCTAACCTTGCATTACGAGTAGGAAGTTGCCAGACTACCAAGAAGTAGGTTACTGTAGCAGCTGAAGAACTGATCTTCATATAACCAGCCCATCTGCCTCCGCCACTCCAAAAATCCCCAAACAAGCCAAAAAACTGGAAACAAGCCAGTGCAGATCTCGGGCACTAAGTGAGCAGTCAAGTTACTTTGAGGTAAGAAGCCTTGTCTTGGATGGGTGTAGCTGTAGCAAAAGCTCAGCCACAGGTACAAAGCTGGAGGCAGAGCAATAACCATCATGAAGCATGGGGAGGCCCGGGAGGTAGTGGGTGGATAAACCCATACTGTTTGGGCTATGGGAGGGAGGAGTGCAGCATGACACTTACTACGGGTCAGACCAACCCAGTATAAAGGCAAAGTAAAACAATCAGTGCTCATCCTGCCTCACAGGAGAATTACAATCAGAGCCAGCACATGGTGTGGGGGTCTAGCTTACTAAAGAGTGCGTCAAAATATATTGAGCATCTGCCTTACGAGGCACTGGCAGATGTGTGCTGATTAGGAGGAGGGCTCAGTGTCCTCAAGGTCAGCTTCTTGGAGGAATTCAGGAACGCTGAAAGGTTCACTAATGCACTGCCTCAGGGTCATCTCTCAACAATCCTTCCTCTAGTTCATACAATCATAGAATGCTTTGAGTTGGAAGGGACCTTTAGAGGTCATCTAGTCCAACCCCCCTGCAGCGAGTAGGGACATCTTTAACTAGATGAGGTTGCTCAGAGCCCCGTCCAGCCTGACCTTGAATGTTTCCAGGGATGGGGCCTCCACTACCTCTCTGGGCGACCTGTTCCAGTGCTTAACCACCCTCATTGTAAAAAATTTTTTCCTTATATCTAGCCTAAATCTTCCCTCCTTTAGTTTAAAACCATTAGTCCTTGTCCTGTCACAACAGGCCTTGCTAAAAAGACTGTCCCCATCTTTCCTATGGGCCCCGTTTAAGTACTGAAAGGCCGCAGTAAGGTCTCCCCGCAGCCTTCTCTTCTCCAGGCTGAACAACCCCAACTCTCTCAGCCTGTCCTCGTAGGAGAGGTGCTCCAGCCCTCGGATCATTTTCGTGGCCCTCTTCTGGACCCGCTCCAACAGGTCCATGTCCTTCTTGTGCTGAGGGCTCCAGAGCTGGACGCAGTACTCCAGCTGGGGTCTCACCAGAGCCGAGTAGAGGGGCAGAATCACCTCCCTCGACCTGCTGGCCACGCTTCTTTTGATGCAGCCCAGGATACGGTTGGCCTTCTGGGCTGCAAGCGCACACTGCTGGCTCATGTCCAGCTTTTCATCCATCAGTACCCCCAAGTCCTTCTCCGCAGGGCTGCTCTCAATCCCCTCATCTCCCAGCCTGTATTGATATCGGGGGTTGCCCCGACCCAGGTGCAGGACCTTGCACTTGGCCTTGTTGAACCTCATGAGGTTTGCACAGGCCCACCTCTCCAGCCTGTCCAGGGCCCTTTGGATGACATCCCGTCCCTCAGGCGTGTCAACTGCACCACTCAGCTTGGTGTCACCTGCAAACTTGCTGAGGGTGCACTCGATCTCGCTGTCTATGTCATTGATGAAAATATTAAACAGCACTGGTCCCAGTACGGACCCCTGAGGGACACCACTTGTCACCAGTCTCCATTTGGTCATTGAGCTGTTAACCACTACCCTCTGGATGCAACCATCCAACCAGTTCCTTATCCACCGAACCGTCCACCCATCAAATCCATATCTCTCCAATTTAGAGAGAAGGATGTTGTGGGGGACCGTGTCGAAGGCTTTTTGGAAGTCCAGGTAGATGACATCCATTGCTTTTCCCTTGTCCACTGATGCAGTTACTCCATCATAGAAAGCCACTAGGTTAGTCAGGCATGAAGAAGCGTAAAACTACTTGAGAAAGAGGAAAAAGAGGGGGCATTTTAACACAATCCCACCTCCAGAGTAGCAGCCCAAGTCCTGCCAAAATGAAGTTATGGCGGTAAAAAGGAACAAATGAACCTAAAAATGATCCCTCCCCGGTGAAATATGGGTGCGCTATACTCTGTGGCTAATCCTCTGAGGATTAGTGATTAAAGCCAAAAGGATGAGAAAGCGGTACTTCATTACTGTGCACTTAAGAATCTGCACTTCTGTCAGCTAAAAGGAGTGCTCTACAGATCAACAAAAAATTGGTCAAGAGATGCGAAACAGAAGGTAGGACTAACTGATCAGTTTTCTGAGTGAGAGGATGACAGCAGTAGGGTCTAAAAAAAAAATCTGTGCTTAAACCTGTGATACTCAACTGATAAATGAACTGGAAAAGATGACAGAGTATGCTGATGATGTTTTTATTCAGAGCACTGGAGATGAGTGCTGACTGTGAAAAACTGCAGAAGGATTGTGCAAAACAAAGTGCCCAGGCGAGGCAATGCCAGGTGAAATTGACTGGAGGTGGATGCAAAGTGAAGACGACAAAAATCCCACACATGAATGCTGAGCTGACCGTTGCCACTCACTGACCAAAACGTTGGGCATAGCTAGAGCTGTAAAACATAAAAGATGCTTCTCTGAGAATGTTAACTTTAGTTTTGAAAATGTTAACTTTAGTGTCAGTAGTGGTTATAAAAGCAAATAGCGTAATAGGAAAGGTACCAAAAATATCCAGAAAAATGTCACATTGCTACTGTGTAAGCCTATGTTTCTCTTGCATCTTGAGTAGTGCACGGCTCTGTTTCTCCATCTCAAAAAGGTATAGCAGGAACTAGGAAGGTTTGGAGGACGGAAAGCGTGACACGGATTCCTTCCAAGCAACGATTAAATAGTGTAGCATTCCTTGACATGGGAAAGAGACGGAGGTCTGGACAACTGCCCAGGGGGTGCCGAGAGTGAGCAGGGACCCGCTGGTCGTTCTCATTTCCAGGTTCAGAGGCAGAGAGTGACATTAGAGGGTGGTGAGTGCACAGCACGTACAAGGGAGGGGTCTCCCTAGCGGGTGGTTGTTAGTGTGGAGTCCGAGTTATGGCAGGTGAATGCTAGCCTTTCACATAGGTGCAGACAGCAACAGGACGGACTTATGGAAGGAAAGCATAACAGGGCCTGAAAAAATACAAGGACTTTACTTTTTGTTCAGGAAGCGAGTGAACTGCAAGTGTTTGGGGGTCAGGTGGGAGTTTGGGGAAGTTCTCCCATGGGGTGGATAGCTCTGCTCTTCCATAGAGGCTGCTACTGTCAGGGAGGGACTGCTGGGCTTGATGGACCCTCCTGTGAAGGGCTGTTCATAGGTGTTTATGGAGCTTAAAATGAGAGGACCAAGGAGCCACTGTTGATGGAACTACTAAAAAACCCCAAACTGCTGAAAGGGGTTTCAGGCTGTGCCTAGCAAGTAGGAACAGGGAAGCATTTGCCCACTTGTACAAGGCTCATTTAAACTATCATATGCGTTTTGGTTACTTCATCAGAAGATCTATTTAAACTTGGAGAGTTGTAGAGAAGGATGAGTGATTGCATGGTGTGCCTTCATACCTCCCTGTTACAGGACTGACTGGGATTTACTTGCTTTTGTAGCAAAATAGAGATGTGTACTTTTTAAAAATACATTGAAGGTTCAAATATGAGTGAGGGAATAGAACATAATAATACGGATAGAAAATCAAGTGGACTTAAGTATGTCTTGAGTATGTTTAGACTGAAAATTAGAAAAAGTCATGTTAACCAGAGTGAAATTCTAGAAGGGCTTTCCAAACACAGCTGGGACACAAACCCACTGGTTGTAAGATGAAGTTGATGGGAGTGGAAGCGCACCTGCAGTTCTCAGTAACGGCTTGCAATACCGGGAGCTGGGTGCCCAATCTGTGGGTGTCCCCAAGCTTTGAACGAAACAGACTGGAACTCTCTGTCAGTTGTATTTACTGCTCTACAGTAATACTGTATTTGATTATTCCTCTGCCTTGGGACTTCACAAGTCGCCCCAGGAGTCCAGGAGGACCTTTTTGCCTTGATGCTTACTTGATTTCTGGGATGTTTCCCTTCCTCCAGCGTAGTTGGACTGGTCTTGCAGGGTCTTATGGATGTTTTCATGTAATGTATTCAGCCACCTCAGAGTGCTACAACGTCAGTCGTACCCTCCCCTTACCTCCTCCGCTTTTCCTGTCATATACAGGAATGTATATGACATACATACTTTCATTTTTGGAACTTTCCAGCTCGTTTTCTAAAGGTCATAATTTGGTCAAGTTGTGTGTTTTAGGAGAACGTTACTTTATGGCATGCAGTAAATGGAGAGGGCAGACTATGACATCCTGCAGGACACTTTGCTCTTAACGTTTATTATATGATTGCTTGCAGTTAGTGTAGATTGGTGACCCAGGTGGTCCTTTCCAAGCCTATGTTGGGGTGCACGCACTGAATTCATTAGCTGAATTCAAAGCCTGTGTGCTTAGCATTTATCTGAAAGTAGTTGAAGAGCTGTCTTCCCTCAGAGGATAAATCTCTTGCATCTGCACTTCCACTCCTGCCAAGTCAGGAAGAACACAACTGGCTTTGGAGCACACAGGCATACGTGAGGTGGCAGCGCAGAAGCTGAATTGTAAGGCCAGCAGTAAATCTGGTGCTACCTTAACAAGGACAACAGAAACAATAATTCATACAGGTTTGTGCATAATTCATTGGCTATGTATAGATGGCAGTGGCTCTTCAGAGCTGCCATAGAAATTAAAAACGTGGAGTGTAAGACCTGCTTGGAACATACCTGCACTTGCTGTCATCTCCTATGGCAAACCATAATAATAGTAAAGATACAGTATACTAACAGTGAAGTTATAGTAAAGATATTCAGCGTTGGGCAACAAATCTTTAGGCTTGTACTTGTAGAAACCTGTGCTGGCATATTTTCACTGATACAGTTAGCAGTGGAAGCTAGAGATAAATTACTCTTGCTTATCCACATTCTGCTGATACCTTCATGTTGCTCTGTGGACATACCTAGATGGGTGAATCCTTCTAACAGGTGGATCGTGACACCTGGATGTAGCAGGCTGAATTTACGTTCATGACACAATAATATTAGATATGTTAGGATCTAAAATATTTGGAGCCATATACAGCGTAGATGCTAGAAGTCTCAAAGTACATTCTGCCATTTTAAAGCATCTTAATTATATAAATAATCTTGTGGACATCTCTTACTCTAGTAAAAGAGCTAGATGAAAGAAAAAAAAAGGCAGTTTAAAAGAAGGTTATGAATATGAGACCCCTAGTCATCTGAACTAACACATTTTCATAGACTTGGTTTTTATAACAGATTTAGAGCAGTGGAAAATATTTCCCTATGCTGAGGTCTGTCACTGCAAATACAGCATTAACATTTTTGTCAGGACTGAAAAAGTCATGAGGACTTGAAACTAATTTTTTTTTTTTTTTTTTTTACAATGAAAGGAAGCTGTAGTATTATGAGTTGGTTCTGGGGATTTTAAAACCAAACAGAAAACTGTACACACATAATAAGATGAAAAATTGTGTCTCCGTTAGCTTACATGTAATAGGACCCTAAAGGACAGATGTTCTGGGAGAACAGATATCCATTAGAACATGATTGAAGGGGAAGATTTCGAAACGTAGCCAGAACCTACAGATGGAAAGTTTAAATAAATAAATAAAAATCAACTTATAAGTAGCCAATATAAATAATGCAGGGAATGTGTAATATCTTCTCGATTGTTCAAACCAGCAAACAAACATGCTTCTGCATTCTGAACAATTTGCAACTGATGGAGCAGCTTTGCAGTGAGGTTAGCTGAAAGGGAATCGGAGCCAGCCAGCCTTCTGGGCATTTGCAAATGTAGTGTCAGGACTCCAGTAAAGAGCAGAGACTTTCATTTGCAGAATTTGTTTTTTGAACAATGCTTTTTTCCTCTCTGGTACTGTAACAAGAATTAATTTGGAGATGCTCCATCCTAGATGAATCCTTTAGCCTGTTTTGAAGATAAATAAAGGAGAAAGGAGAGGGAGGGGATGTAGAAGGGCATTGCATGTATGAGTGTATGAATTGATAAAAAAAGTGTCATCCCAGAAACAGCTTCAGCTACAGAATAGCACTAACTTTAGGCTTTTTACAGAATCATCCTGATAATATGTATTTTCTGTTATCAGTGTAATGCCCAGGTTGCTGGGCACATACAGCACTAGCCTGGCGGTCCACTATTTTCAGCCAAGGACATTGTTTCTTAACAAAGGAAGTTTCATTGGCAGAGTAACATGGACAAAGACAGAGTCTCCTTTGAGAGTAGCCCCTGCAATGTACCGCTGAGTCACAGGTAACATCATTGGCAGCAGAGAACGGGGCGACTGCTTTGCTAAGAAAAGTCACACATCAAAATAGTTTTGGGGATTGTTCATTTTAAGAAACCAACAGCAAAACTCAGGAGAATATTAGTGTCAAAGCAACAACCAATACAGTTTCCCTTAGAAAGAAAACACACACTAGCGGCTAGAGTTGATTAATTGTGCTGATTGTGAAATAGAAAACTGTGAACTCATTGGCAGAAGCTTACTGTGTCAAAATTGCCTGCTGTTCCGCTATATGAAGAGAAAGAATTCAGCATTGGACACCAAGGACCAGAAGCCTGGTGTGAGGACAGACAAAATTGTGTTTTTCCCAGCAAATACAACTACCCTTCTTTTGAACATGAATGCAACTTCCCAGTCTTTGCCTAGCATTTTCCCACAAAGAGGAGATGATTTTCAGATGGTTTTCATAGTGAAATTATGTAATATTCCAGTAGCAGAAAAATTGTCTCATTATCTGTAACCATGTTACCTTCAGAGCTGTCTGTCTCTTAATTTTAGACCGGGGCATGCCTGTTGCCACCATTAGCTGTAAATCTAGTCCTGTAGCCCCTTCCACATGAAATCCTCCAAGCATTCCTGCACTAGCAACATTTCCCATTAGCAAAACCTGGCATCCCCAAACTTCATCAGCTTAACCCCTAACCCAGGAGCACCTTGTGGGTTCAGTAACAAATGTCATCTGCTTTCCTGGTGTGGACTGAATTCCTGAATCCTAGTTATTGTCTTTCAGCTGCCATGCTCTGAAGCAGTAGCCCTACAGCAGCCCAGGTGGCCTTTGCCATCCCAGTGACCATGGGGCATATCCTACCTCACTCTGAGTACTTACTTGTAGCCTGACCAAGTTCTTAAGATATAGCCAGGCGATGTTAGCCTTAACGGTGCTTCCAACTCTAATCCCAACTTAGCTTGGTGACTTCTTTCACCTCTCCTCCTGTATGTAGTCAGGTAGGCTACCTTCATAGGAGATTCCGTCCCTGATTATAATCTTTCCCTTTTTTATAAACAGTATATCCATAGGAAGGCGTAAATGTCATTTGCATAATAGCATTCTGGTATTTCTGTACTATTTTCCATTCCCTTAATACCTTGCTTGCTTTTTTGCATCACAGCTGTGCAGTTATACAGTACCAAGAAAATATCTATATATGTTAGCTTTCAGCTCTCACATATTATTCCAGGGGTAAACTACTGAAATTAGAGAAACTGATTTAGAAATAGATGTTATTAAACATATGTTTACCGATAAACGTTCTGATAGGGTTTTGATGCAAGAGTGAAGTTGCTGGCGAAAGTATGTCATAAACCAAAGAATTCACATTAATTAACAGAGAAGGGAGCAGACATTGCATTTCCATATGCTAAAAAAGTGTGAAGTAAAGAAATTATTTTAAACAACTTTCATCTCATTTGTGAAACCTCGTATCTAGCGAAGTTGTCTGGCTTTTTAAAAAAAGGTTTCCATATTACTGTGAAAAAAATTACCATGCATAATCGAACTAACATGATTTAAAAAAAAGCCTATGCCTTTTTGTTTTCTAGTTTCTGGCAATTTGGCCGGTCTGGGAATTAGTTTTGCCACCATGTCCTATGCTACTAGGTGCTCTCAAACACATTCATGCTCTCTTTTATAAGGAATGCTTTAGCAAAGCACAGAATAGGAGTACCAGGTAACTGTCTAGGTTTTGTTTTGGTTTTAACACAGTGCCTACCACCACAAGATTTCAGTGTTCTTTATGGCAAACCTTGCTATACTTAAGCTTCATTATGTGAGTGGAGCAGGATGTTGAGACCTTCCTTTGTGCTGCCCATCTATTACATTAGCAGCCAGCCTGATATGTTCAAGAAAGCTTAAGGGCAAGACTGTCCTTTGTTGCAACAATAACGGCTTTATTCTTAAGAAGCTAAGAATATTTTTATTAATTTTGCAGCAGTAGCTGCATTGCTACCGTTTCTTCACTCAAAGCAGTGGTTCTTGCACATTTAAAATGTTGTGTTCCTGCAGCGCTGTCATCTTACTGTTGATGGATGCACTTGTCTCCAACTAGCCATGGAGCTTGACTTCTCCAGCCACAAATTTACCTTATTTTCACAGTGATCTTCTACATTTTCTCTACTAAAACAATGCCATAAGGAACAAAATGTTGGTTACATTGTCGATCAAATAGTATCACAGTGGGAGCCAGCCAGCCAGCAGCACCAGCAGTTAAATTTATTAGACATCTTTTCTTAAACAGTTTATATTCTTATACGTGATATTGTGAGTTTGCTACTAGGCCACATATCTTACTTATGCATTTTACACTCATTCACGTACACCAATAGTTATACTACGAACACATGCTTTCGCAC
>VYZW01047469.1:3663-20475 GCA_013401315.1 Balaeniceps rex
CCTGATATCACATCTGGAACACATTTTACAAAGGGATTTTCAAGACATTCTGAGTTCATGGATATTGCGGTACTTCAAGGGCAAAAAAACCTCAACATGATGTTAAGGTGGCAGTATCTCAACATCAATGACAACAATAGTCCCAGCTTGAGCTATATCACAGGGATTTCTCCATCCCTGGGAACTGTAACTATTTTTGCAGTTAGGAAATGTGCAAATAATCTTTCATACCACATTCCTCAACAATAAGGTTCCCTTGGGCCATAAATAGCAACTTCATTTCTTTTCCTCACTTTGCCTCAAAGCAAGCCTATGAAAATCCCACATACCATGTTACTCTTCTCAGGCCAGGACCAATGGTATTCTCCATTCAGCTGCAATTCCCACTCTGCCTTCCTGCTGGAGAGCCAGCCTTGCCACTGCCATGTTTGCTGGCATCTGTTTACTCTCCTGTTCTAACACCACTTCCTGACTTCCCTTCAGCTGTTGAAGAAATTCAAAGGAATTCTGTGTTTAAATGCTATCCAAATATTTATATTTTGCTTGTATTGTTTAGTTAATGTGAAATCACTACCAGCTTTTTTTTCTTTTCAAATAATGAAGTCATCCAGAACAGATTTTCTATAAAGCTTAGCTCTCATTTCCATGCCTCCAAACCTCTGCCTTTTTTAAATGGCGCTGTTTAAAGCAATCATTGGAAGCTGCACACTTTTCAGAATCCAATCTTCAGTTCCACTGTTTCAATATTACTATAGCTCACGTGCCCAGGGAGTAATATCACTTTCCTCAAGTGAACATATTATCAGCTATTTAGCTCTAGTAGTATTATCTAGCAGTCCAACTTTTAAGATTCTGAAAATATAAAAGCAAGGACTCTGTACCGCTCCTTTAGTATTGCAGTAAGTGATAATTAAGGTAACACATTCATAAAAATATAGTTTGGGGTCAGATTTGAGTTTTTTATTCTTTTTCCATCCCTTCTCCCTCCCTTGAGAAATTTATCAGGTATCACGTAGGAACAATATGAAAAGGCATAAAAAATTTCCATCTGTGCAGTGGGTTTTAGAGAAAGCAGCAACTGGGCAAACCCCAGAAGTCCTTCCCAACCTTGGATGTTCTGCAATTGTGACTCACTACCCATCATGAGCTACCTACTTCAACATTTTTTTTTCCTAAGAAATAAATCAACAGGACACAAATAAATTACTGTTCTTTATGACATCAAAGACACTCTCACAGGAAAAGAAACAACATTTTATCCACAGAAAGAAGTATCAAAAACTAATTTCTCAAAGCCAAAACCTGAAACGTTTCTATTCTCAGAATACAAAGAGAGACAAGTCAGACTATTCCATGAAAAGCAGCAAAAGAAGAGAGAAAACAATAGAGTTGTTTATACCTTGCCTGGTAACACAATCCACTTTCCAGCCTATTTGCATGTCTGCACATCCATAGCTATTTGCCATTCAACTCATTCTAACCTGCCATTTCCCCAACTTACATTTTACATTTTTCTTCCAGTTTCAAATGCAAGAATCCCATTGGAAAATCCTCTTTACAGAAACCCATAGCACTCAAACCCAAGGGACCCTGTTGCCTACAGAGTACTGAATGCTGGAAGGCTGTCAGACCTCGCTCATGACTCTCTCATTCTCTAAAGTACCTTCAGAGCAGTTTGCTTTACAGGGAGAGGTAAGGCAGTATAAGCCTTAATAACAACAGCTTTTCCCATTTCTGCCTGTCCGGCTGCTGAGAGATTCGAAATACATATTTGAAAAAGCAATATGCTCATGGTTGGGAAAAGAAAGTATGAAACTATTTCATGAGGTAAATTAAAAATTACTTGAAATAGCATACTTCTTGTTCCAAGCTTTGGAATAGTAACTGCAGAAAATACAGAGATTTCAGTCACTTCGTGCTAATCTGCACCTCCCTTAACTCTCACTGCAATTTCAATTCATGTTTTGAAGCTGCACAGTGATTTTTATTATCCTAAAAAGGATATGATCCCACCAAGAACCAATTTTTCCCTAGAAATTTCTCTCATTTAGCACTTGTACTGGGTCAGTATTTCGACCACTTTGCTCTTACGGCGTGCAATGCAAAATTTCTGAGAAGTTTGATGGCCCTCCAGGTTCTATTATTTTCAGATCCCATCATTTTTACTCTATGCTTCTGGAATTTTTATATTCTTAGATGGTGCTGTCACAGAAATACTCATTTCTAACTAGGTGAGGATCAGATTCTTTGCTCTCCATGCACACCTAATACCTCTGTTGCTTCAGCATCTGTGATCCTTCTGGAATCAGATACTTAAAACCAGCTGCTGCTAATTGCTTGATTCCTAGAAAACTGGAAATACTCATAACAACATCATCTCTTCTGTAAAGCTTATGAAAATAATTCCTGTGTTAGTTGGTAGGAAACTAGTTGGTCTTTATGAAAGGACTTCCATTTGTCTTTTGATTCACATTGGAATTAGGTGATAAAGGCTTCTATCTGCAATCTAAATCTTGTTCTCTCTTGCAAACACCAGACCACGTATCTTGTCAGTTCACAGATTGACTAATATAATTCCACGCTGGCAGGTCTCCCAGATAGCACTGTAAGAAAGTGTCAGCTGGTCCACTGTATTTCTGCAGAGTTAATCATCAGTTCAAAATGTCACCATCCTATTTCCTTCTTTCTTCACTTACTTGATTTCCTTCTCATAAACTTTTGAATTAACTTTAAAAACTAAAAGACTGACTCTCCTTTGCACTAGAGCATAAGAAATAGTTTGGAAATGAGTAATCCACAACCGGAGCGAGGTGCACTGAAGCTTGATGCTAATATAAAGTAACCAGCAAAAGACTTCAATGATGGTCAGACTCTCATCCCATACTCGTCACTTTGGTACACAAGGGCACTAGATTGCATCATGTGGTCCCAAGGAAGACACTGAATAACAAATGCTGCCTCATCTCCAAAACTCTAGGCAGAAATCTGTGATTGCTTGCACACACGGGCCTTCTGATCACAGGAGTTGGTTATGCAGTTGTTGGGGAACAGGCGTATTTCACATAAGTAATCCTTATGACTGTAGCTGGCCTCCTTCAGCAAGTACTGCTCAAGATGAGCAAGGACTGGAGCTGCAGGCTCAGGTAAGTGAAGGATGAGTTTTTCAGATACACTGCAGGGATCATTACCACATAAAAAATTCACTGTCACATATCAGATGAGATTCTATTACAAACCTGGGGGAGCACTGGACATAACCTTTGACCCCAAAGAGCTCAGAGATGCCTCATTAAGATTGCTTCCTCCAACCTGAACAATCTCAACCCTGAAAACAGGCTACCCACATAGGCAAGAAGCTCTGCATAAACTAAGTAGCACTACTGAGAGTAGCAGAGTAGTACTTCACCCAGAGCACGGTTTCATTTAGGTCAGGCAATGCTACACACTTTACCCCACCAGTGACATCAGTACGCTGTGTGTTATTGTGCATGTTCAGGTATAGCATCTCCCCCATTCCCTTCAGTGTCTGGAACAGGTCAAGGCTTACATTGCAGGATCCAGCTCCGGAGGGACCTGCACGTACACTTATAAAGAACTAAGCCTGAGCCCTGGGATCAGACATGGCAGTTTCTTCTAACCATTACCTCTCACTGCATTAAGCCCATCCAGATAGTGGGTGATACTCTAATTCTATTCTTTCTTTCCCCTTTACATCACTCCAAGAATGTGACAGCAAGTCATCTTGATGGCTTTCTAGAGTGGAAAACATTAAATATAGGCATGTGTATGCAAAACATTTTAAAACAACAAACCCTCAAGAAAAAAAAAGATGGACTGCACCATCACAGCAGGTCACTTGCTTTGGTATGGAATTGTGCTGTTTTTTAAAAGGCATGTTTGCTTTTTTCAAATCTACAGATGTGGAGTGATATTTGGTAACACTTAAACTCAGAAAAAAAAGAGTGGCAAGGGCAAAAAATCTAGTTTTCAGGTGAACAACATATTACCAGGATAGCTTTCTGCTCAGACCTCAGAGTCCTTCCTGCTTTTCACACTCACAGAAATGGTAAGCAGGCAACTCATGCCTAGTCAACATGGGTTTATGAAGGTCAGGTCCTGCTTGACTCACCTGATCTCCTTCTATGACAAGGTGACCCGCTTAGTGGATGAGGGAAAGGCTGTGGATGTTGTCTACCTGGACTTCAGTAAAGCCTTTGACACTGTCTCCCACAGCATTCTCCTGGAGAAACTGGCTGCCCATGGCCTGGACAGGCATACTCTTTGCTGGGTTAAAAACTGCCTGGATGGCCAGGCCCAAAGGGTGGTGGTGAATGGAGTTAAAGCCAGCTGGAGGCCGGTCACAAGTGGTGTTCCCCAGGGCTCAGTGTTGGGGCCAGTTCTGTTTAACATCTTTATCAAAGACCTGGACGAGGGGATCGAGTGTACCCTCAGCAAGTTTGCAGATGACACTAAGCTGGGTGGAAGTGTTGATCTGCTTGAGGGTAGGAAGGTTCTACAGAGGGATCTGGATAGGCTGGATAAATGGGCTGTGACTGATTGTATGAGATTCAACAAGGCCAAGTGCCAGGTCCTGCACTTGGGCCACAACAACCCCATGCAATGCTACAGGCTTGGGGATGAGTGGCTGGAAAGCTGCTTGGCAGAGAGGGATCTGGGGGTGTTGGTCAACAGCCGACTGAATATGAGCCAGCACTGTGCCCAGGTGGCCAAGAAGGCCAACGGCATCCTGGCTAGTATCAGAAATAGTGTGGCCAGTAGGACGAGGGAAGTCATCCTTGCCCTGCACTCGGCACTGATGGGGCCGTACCTCGAGTACTGTGTTCCATTTTGGGCCCCTCAGTACAAGAAGGACATTGAGTTGCTGGAGTGTGTCCAGAGAAGGGCAACGAAGCTAGTGAAGGGTCTGGAGAGCAAATCTTATGAGGAGCGGCTGAGGGAACTGGGGTTGTTTAGCCTGGAGAAGAGGAAGCTGAGGGGAGACCTTATTGCTCTCTACAACTACCTGAAAGGAGGTTGTAGTGAGGTGGGTGTTGGTCTCTTCTCCCAAGTAGCTAGTAATAGGACAAGAGGAAATGGCCTCAAGTTGAGCCAGGGGAGGTTTAGATTGGATATTAGGAAAAAATTCTCCATGGAAAGGGTTGTCAAGTATTGGAACAGGCTGCCCAGGGAAGTGGTCGAGTCACCATCCCTGGAGGTATTTAAAAGATGGGTTGACAAGGTGCTTAGGAACATGGTTTAGTAGTGGACAGGTACAGTTGGACTCGATGATCTTAAAGGTCTTTTCCAGCCAAATGATTCTATGATTCATAAAAAATGAGTTCTATGATTTCATAAAAAAGTCCATCTATGCTTGATCTTCACTTATGGACGCACAAAAGTGTAAGGCAGTTGTTGGAGCATGCTTATAAGTTAAGATACCCATATAGGCATAGATTTGACAGCACTGGTAGCCTTCCCATGTGTTTTGGTAAGAACGGCTACATCAGATCAGGTGAAAGATCCATCCTGTCTCTGAAACAGGCAAAAGCAAATAGTTATGGAAAAGTCTAAGGTAAGGGCATACTATATCCCCAGAAGGATTTTTGCAGACAACCAACAAGTTGCTGTTCAGATACTCCAAATTCAGAGATGGTGTTGTTTTGTTTTATTTTATAGTCTTTTGAGAGGCATCTTTTTCATTAAATTGCCCCTGGAATTCATGTAAACTTTTATTCTCTGCAAAAATGTGAAAAGCTACCACTCTGTTTTCAACCTGACACTTGCTAGCTTCACTGGTTGCCTCCAAGCTGTACTTTCTTTTCAAACATGGAAATGAAAAAACAATCCTTGTTTACCTCTTGTATCCCACTCAAGGTTTCACAGACCCCTGTCATACCCCCCTTATTGCCCACTGTCCTGGCTGATGAACATCAGCACAGAAGCCTACCCATACTTTCCTTCTATATCCCTTTTGATATGGGGGGACCAGAGTGCACGGTCAAAATGTAAGCACGCTACGGATTTAAACAGTACATGATAATACCCACTTTGTTCTCCATTCTTTCACCTGATAATTAATTACTAACAGTTGATGTCCTTTTTTGGTACTACTATAAGTTAATATTACAATCCCAAACACACTTCCTGGGTAGTAGCAACCAGTCCAGAATCTATCATTATATACATAAAGTTTGAGTTATTCCCCTCTCCCAACACCCAAATACCTATCTATCCACATTATGCTAGTAACATTTTGCAGTAATTCATAACAACAGAAATCAGGCTAAATGTGAATACAGCTATTTTAAAAATGCTGCAGTGGGTTTAAAAAAAAAAAAAAAAACCCACAAAAATTACGTCGCTTTCTTTAAAAGACTAATCCTGCTTCTAAAGGTACAATCACTTTCACTTCTCCAGTCCCTTAAGTGTTAGAATTGCCTATAGCCTCAAGATATACATCCCCAGAGAAACAGAACTAATACAAATTTTCGCCAATAAATTTTTTACACCCACTTTGTGTTATTTACAGTAAACATGGTTGAAAATTTGGGTGGAGAGGATGTGTGTGCAGAGAAAAGGAGTCTTGTCAAATAATTTTTCTTTTACATTTGCAAACTGGAATTAAAAGACTAATTTAATTGCATTTTAATAAAACACTTGCTTTCAGGATTTTCTGTGCCCTGTCCCATTTCTCACCCTCCAACTCAATGACTTGAATGTAAAATGCATGAACGGTGCAGGCGTGCGGGGAACAGAGACCGCAACTCCTTCTAGTCAATGAATTCAGCTACAAAGCTCTTCCTCAACAGAAAGGCTGGCTGATGCCTTCCAGTCAAACTTACAGCTTTGTGGTTGGGGATGGCATGTGGTAGACATGGGTTTGAAGCCCTGAAACCGAAAGGACAGTTTTCACAGTAGGAATGCTCAAGGGCTCACTGTATTAAATATACTTCCCTGGGCAACAGAGACAGCATGAGGCCTGCAGAATCCTACGCTCTGTCCCTGGGCTGGGTCTCTTCTCACATGCTTATCTCCAACTTCCTACAGAGCCACTGGAATTTCAGATATATCTGTCACCACTTCTGATCTGGAAAAATCAGCCCCTGGCAGGGAAGTTTTGGGCAGGTTTAAGGAGTTATAGTCCAAACATCAGCTCGTTCTTGATGCTGCATAAGAGTTCCTGCATCTCTGATCACTGCCTGGGCACAGGTCATTCATTCCTAAACTCCCAAAAAGATGGACTCTAACTTCATTCCAATGGTGGAAAAATTACTTGATCATGACCAAAAGCCAGAGCAAGAAGCTCCTTTTGGGACCATGACTAAAGTACATTCTTAACAGAAATGTTTTCCTAACTTAACCTTCTTGTTGTCTCTTCTCATCTGTAAGATGAAGCCTGAAGTAAAAGGATAACTGTTTAAAACCGCTTCTTGACAGAGGTGGACAGTGGAAAACATGATTCCAATTTTCCAAACAGATACTCTTGGGTGAATCCAGAGAATTAAAATCCAGCACTCCTGCTGTCCAAATTGGATCAGCTGAATAAAGTATAGTGAGAACAAAATAAACATATAGCTAAGTATATTTAGGAAGACCCTCTGTGGCTTTTGCAAGGGAAAAGTCCTATCTCACAGGTCCATTAGTGGGGTTTTTGTTGTCATTTTTTAAACGGCTGATCAACACATGAACATGGAAATCTAGCCAATACAAACATGTGGCCTAGGAAGCAATCAAAATTCAGTGGGGCAGAGCAGGATCAAGCTAGAGCTGGCCCCCTGCCCCTGGCAGCAGAGGAGGCCACATACAATTACAGATTTCACCACATGCTTCCAGATAAATATCTGGCAAAATTCCCAGGCGTGTGGCCTGATATGACGATCCATACCAGAACACTTGCTGACATGCTTGGTCCACTAGTAATCCACCTCCACTTTCTTGACCATCCCAGCTGTGAGGCATGGAGCCATTCAGTCCTACTTTCATAAAGGCTAACTAGCCCTGATCCACAGCAGAACAAACCAACAAAGGTACCAGGTAGCATCCCTCTTGCCTTGCAATACGGCTTCAGAGTCTGGCCATATATCAAAATGAGTGTGCTATTTCATGTCAGTGAGCGCTGTTTTGTCCTAGGACAGGAGTTGAGGGGGTACCACATGGCAATAGGCTGTTGCACATTTTCTAAACTGTCCGAGAAATAGATGTAAACACAAAGGTGAAAGTCTAAGCTGTTCAGGATAAAAAAAAGCCACACGCTAACTGCAAAAAGTTGCAGAAAGATTTCATGATACTGAGTAAATGGGCAATAAAAATGGCCGATGAAGTTAAGGGTGAAAAAACATAAAGTGATGCACCTAACAAAAAGCAATCCTAACTTCATATTCACAACAATGGGGTCTGAACAAACTATTACCTCTCAGGAAAGTGATTTCAGAATTAAGAGAGAGAGTTCTATTAAAACACTCAATCAGTAATCAGTGGCAGTCAAAAAGGCAGACAAAATGCTAGAAATTACTAGGCGAGAAAAGGCAGAGAACAAAACAGAAAATGTCTGTATATATCCAAAGTGACCCTGAGGCTTGCAGGTTTGGCCTCTTCCCAGATCTCCAAAAATACGCTGTAGAACTAGAAAGAAGGGTAACCAGAGGTACGATATGCTTTCAATACAAGGAACAACTGGATCGCCTACAGCTTTTCAGCCTAGAATACAATCAAGCGAGAGGGATGATAGGATACAGGTTTAAAATAAAAAATGGTATTAAAAATGAATGTGAAATGAATATTGACTTTTTTGTTATAAGAGAAGGCCTAAAAAGCGTCAAGCCACATCATCAGGTAGTAGGTTCAAAACAAAGAAAAGGCAACAATTTCCCATGCAACATACAGCCAAAATGTAAAGACCATTATTACAGGATTATGTGAATACCAAAATTTTACACAGGCTCAAAGAGCAATTAAACATTTTTATAGAAGTCCAATGCATTAAAAAAACATTAGATGAGAATTTCACCTTGGCTTCAAGCAGTCTCTTAGTTCCAGGCTCCTTGAAACCACATCCCAGGGAACTACCACCACTCCCTCTCCACTTGTGGCTCCCCCAGGCACATGTCACTGCCAGACCTGTTGTTTAATTTGGTTAGGTAATTTTTATGCTCTCAGGGAAACTGTATTACTCAATGAAGCCAGCAAAGTCCTGCAGCTTGCTTTAACAAAAACCACAGAGTGCATACGGACCTTACTCAAGAAGCCTCAGCTATTAGTCCCACTGAAGCCAACAGGATTAAAAGCAGCCTGTTGTTCAGATCTTTCTGGACTGGCCACAAAGATGTTCTTACTCACAAACTCATATTTCACCTCCAGTTATAAATAATTTATATCAGGTAACAACCAGTTAATTGATAATTCACTAATATTAATCAGCTAATAAACACTACTCACTACTACTGAGTTCAGTGGATAAGTTATTTCTACTCACTTCCTTCAGTAGTCTTCTAGAGTTCCATAATTACCAATAACTTAGTCCTAATTATAACAACTATTATTTGTTATTAACTGGCAAACACTTTAAAAATCAGATATTAAAGCACCTGTAAAATAACCTGTGCTCATTTTGTTATTCAATTTAATATACTAACCTGTGTCATTCTGTGCCTTTCCAAATGCCACCTGGAAGAGCAAGTAAATTCTCACTACATCCGATCAGAAAATTCATCCATTTTTCCAACCCTTTACCCTTATTTTTAACTATCTGCAGCAAAGCAAAGTATTTTATTATCTCATCACAGACTGCAATGTGGATAAGGGGTTTGAACTGGGAATTTGAAATGCTGCACATAAGTGCACATAACAGCTATTACTGTAAGGTTGCCTGAAGCAAACCAAATACGTCAAACACTCACTGCTGGTGAGCTTTGTCTGATTTGATGTGTCCACACAGTGCAGTGGGAACAATCACAGAGAACTCGGCTACTGTCTCACCCACTTCAGTTCACACCAGGGCTAGGTATTTGACTGCCACTGCCAATTCGTCTTCTCTTTTTTCCTCTTGTCAAGAGGTTTGGAGTACATGAGAATAAAAGGCAAGGCCCATCTATTCCTACTCTCTCCTGATCTGTCTCAGTGTTAAAAGAGAACACAGCAACAACCAACAGCAGATAAAAGGGAAGTAAATGACACACATCAGCTGGCTGTGTCTACATGCAGGGCACATATGGCCCATGGGGTACCTCGTCTTTGAGACATACCTTTAGTCCAAGTGTCCCATATGTCTCTGCATGCCTTGGCTTCTTTTGGAAGGAAAACCCTTAGGTATCCACAGGGATGAGGGATTCATAAATAGCTTTAGTAAGTCCCCAATGAAGAGAGCTGATGAAGTAAAACCACCTTAGGGCAAAGTACCTGTCTTATGGTACAGGTACAGCCAGGCACGCTCCGGATGGGCCAGAGACCAATAAGACACTGCAGAAATTGCAGTGTGAATCCTGGCCCTTTCCAGAATGGACTGCAGGGTAAGCATGTCCCATACCAGGGTTTTTAGATTGCTTCATTCAAATGCTGCATATCTATAGCAGCACTGCTCATTTTCCTTTCAGTAGTTACATGTTTATGTCTGTGCATATAAAATAACTATTGCAGGAAATAACAGCTGTATTTAAGGTTGCTTATGCCTTTCTTGCTTTATACTATTATTTATGAGAACAAAACTCTTGTTTGCCTTTCTGCAAACATGGTTATCTAAAGCAAGAAGTGTGTGTGTGGGTTGTTCTCTGGGCTTTTTTTAGGAGTTCTTTCATTCTTCATGTTTGTTTTCAGAATATCATCTGAAATTTGTTTAGGCTTAGTCAAAGGATGCATTAGGAAAGAAGACAGTTATTGTACCTGCAGCCAGTGCCCTGTGACAAATCCACCTCACCCACAATTCGGAGCCAGTTGGGTATGAGCAGACCTCTCCTCTGGGAGCTCACCGCTAACAGTGATTTGCTGCTCATACATTCTCAAAAGCCAAGTGTTATTTAGGCTTCACACAGGAATTAAAGGAGAGCAGAAAAGAGAACAGCAAAAAGTGGTTTCAAGCACGTCTCCGTCTTACCTAGGGGTTGCTGTTTCTCTGGGGCAGAGCCAGACTCCCTGCATTCCCCAGCACACCCCTCCATACAGCTCCCTACCACGGAAAAGTGACTTTGTTCCTCAACGTTAGGTGCCAGCTCCCTCAGGTGCCTCCCGGCAGGACCCATACATGCTGTCCTCGCCCCTAACAAACCTCTCTCAACTGCCTGTAACTGGGGCTACCTGCAGGGCAACGGCTCTGCACAGTTTAGCATTCATGACTCAGTATTAAAGCCAAATAGTCAACAACATGTATAAGGTCTTAGCATTAAGACCAGCAGGACAGGATAAATTGCAGAGAGCAATCTTCAAAGATCTGACTGAAGAAACATCTAGGTTAGGTTAATTTTGAGAAGAGCGGGGAAACCCAAAAGAGAACATAGCAGCCATACTTCTAGTTGCCCATGTCTTTCTGGATAATATTATTATTTATAAGCACAAATCATGTTGGCTTTCTGTGGCACAAGCAATCATGAATGCAAAAGGTGTGGGGATTTGAAGTCTTTCACTCTTCATCCTCATCAACTTCATAATTCTAGGCTGAAATTCTAGGCTCAGGAAAAAAAGTGGGTTGGGTTTTTTTGTTCTTTTTTTTTTTTTTTTTAAAAACAGCCTGATGGGGACAACCAAAGCTTACAGTGTGCAAAGTGTCAAATCACCTTTCAGGGCAAAGGGTAGGAGAAGGCAAGCCCCTCTAAGGGACTCGGACAGTTACATCTCATCTGAAAGCCACAAACTCTACCTACAAAACCCAAACTGCACAGTACTGTATCAACTGCTGGCTAGTGCAGAACAGGCATGAAGTCTGAAAATACACATATTCTCTCCCAAATTTCACTTGTACCTAAAGCTTTAGCGCTAGACAGGCCTAACATCCCTAGCAGCTCAATACCTCTTGTTCTAAGCAAACCATGCTCCAGCTCTAGTTCTCAAGGGACCTGACCTGCAAAGCCTTCTCCCAGCCTACCAGACTAGGCTTGCCACAAACCAAAGAGGCCAAAACCCTCTTTCAGAGAGCAGCAGATTCCTACCTTCCCAAAGGCTGTAGGAAAGGGGTCTCCCTTCGAGGCAGTGGGAGAAAGAATCAAACAGCAGGACAGCTCCCAGAAGTCCAAACCACGGGACTGAGCTAAGGAGCCCCCACCTGCATGCCTGTACTCTTTGAGGCAGCTGTATGGGCATCTCCTTTTCTTCCAAATGATAATTCACTTATTCTAAATTAAGGGTTACTCAGTACCTGCTTGAGTTACAAAATTACAGATTTTTATGACTGAAGTGCTCACTATTTCGTTAACAAGCTTCATCTTAGGCATTAAGAAGTAATTTTCAAGTCAAGAACACAAGTTTTAAACAAAAATTTGCCTTCCACAGAAGGCAAAAGAAAGAAGAGGCGCATTCCTTTTCAGGTCAAGACTCCTGTTAAAATGTGTTCATAAAGGTTCAATAGATACACAGTAAACATTATAAACATGTTACTTGAGAAGCAGATATTGTATACATTAATATAAACCACGATTTCAGGCAACCTATGTCAAGGCAGCTTATTTAAGAGTGCATTAACCATTTAGTCACCCCTCATAAATTATGTAGAAGAGAAGCAAAGTTGAAAGCATCACTGAATTTTGATCAGAGCCTGATTTAACACTTAATTTCTTGTCTGTAAGTTTGTTTTGAAGCAAACTCCCCTTGACACGCCAAGAACCAGCACAGTTTGGTACTGGGGACACAAAACATTAGTCTTTCCCAGGTCTTTCATTGCCATCACTACTCCCAGGTGAAAGTAGCTATTGTACCTGTACTCAGGACAAACCAGCTCCATCCACAGGTTGAAGCTGATCAAGTATCAGCAGACACCTCCTCTAGGAGCTCATTGCCAACAATAAGTCACCACCCACACAGTCTCAAAAGCCAAATATTGTTTAAGCTTCACACAGGAATTAAAGCATAATAGGAACAGCAAAAAGCAGCTCCAAAGCATGTCTCCCTTACTTAGATGCTACTGCTTTTCCAGGGCTGAAGCCATTTACCTGTGATTCCCCACACACCCCTGCTGAGGAGAAGTGAATTTGTCCCCCAGTGTGGGGCACTGGCAGGGCCCACAGGTGCCCTCATTACCCCTGATGAGCCTTGCCTGGCCTCCCACTAATTGAGGACACCTGAAGGGCACCTATCCTGGGCATGTGCACAAGCCCAGGAGGAGTGGCCACTGCCGTGCTCCACCACCCCACAGCTGGGCTGCTTTAGAAATTAAACTCACTTTTCCTTACTCTGAGCATTCCCACGTTATTTCAGAGGACATGCATGGCAATTCTGTTAAATAAATAGTGCTCAGATCATCTGTGGTAGATTCATGAAAAGGCCTAGTTGTGTTCTGCAAAGCTGGAGACAACATTGGCCTGAGCTAAAATGCATTTAGAAAAGCCACACACATTGGAGATTCACCTCCTCTTGGTACCTCAGCAAAACCTCACCTCCCTGCTTCCTTGGGCTCACCCTTAGGACACCATTTCCTGGCTTGCATGCAGACTGCACATATGGCTGTCACCCAGGGCCCAAAATCCCATTGCGAAAGCCACAGCCTGCCAGCTACCACCCAACAGACACCACGTGCAACCTTCAGCAAAATCTTGAGCACCAGGAGCAAGTGCAGCTCGAGCAGCTGACCAATGGATGCAGCAAACAGCTGTGGTCCAGCCTCTGCTTTTGCCTAAGCCAGAGCAGAGTGCAGGGAAGCTGTGCCAGATCCCGCTACTGCCCCCAGGAAGGGACTAATGCCAGGCTATCTAAGCAACAGCAAGAGCACAGTAAAAGTCTTCAGAGATTAAAGTCTTAAAAGATCTGGTTGAAGAGATTTTTAGGCTTTATTAATTTTGGAACAGTGGAGAAACTCAAAGACTGAACAGAAAATTGCAAATAATCCTCCAAATAAGTAAATGTGACTACAGCTTGGCTAGCAGGCCCACAATTCTGGATGCTGCATGGAAAGACTGTGATGGTCAAAAACCTCTATCCCAAACAAATAATGCATTTTGACCATCTACAGCACCCACCTGAAGGTTGCTATAGCAATAATGTCATATCCCCTTTTCTCATTCAAATCTCCAGCAACAGAGAACAAATCGTGTGGTGCCTGAACCAGAGTCAGAGCTAATTCTGCAAAACTGTACAGGAATCAAAAAGCCATTTACCTGAGCTCTGCTTTTTTCTATCACTGTTCAATTGCAAGTCAAACATTCACTAACTGTCCGTTCTTAGCCTTGGAAAACAAAAAAGCTATTGATTTTCGGCACTTTTTTTGTGTGGTGACTTCTTGCTCCCATTAAAAAGTCTCCAGAAAAGCAAAAGGTTTGCCACGGAGTTTGTATCCATTGTGAGTTTGCATGGAAGCATTAATGAAGAGTAATAAAAGACCAATAAATGATGTGTGACAGGACTTGCAAAATGTCAGCTCGAGTGGCTTCTGTTCCTTCTGTCTCCTCCCAGAAGATGGAGCCAAATGACCAAGTGTCTGTGGCCCTGACAAGCTGAACATAAGCACTACTGAACAAAACCCTTTCCAATGAAGGCAAAGTTAGTCTCACTCAACGGCTCCCGTTGCCAAGGTTGGCTGGAAAGGCAGTCAGGTTTCTTGCAGATATTTTTTGCATGTCACAGCTGTTTTATAGCCCTTTGAAAAGAAAGGAGGCCAACAAGATCAAGGTCAAAAGCCTACATTTTAAGAAAGCTAAATGAAAGGCAAAAAAAAACCACCAAACCTCCCCATAAACAAAAAGAAACCTTTACTTCTGACTGGCAGCATCATAAACCTATTTGGTATCCTCACAAAATGAGTTTCAGAGTCTAAAATACTAATATTACTCACCCTTGGCTTGCATGTTATTTACAGTAACTATAAAGTTCTTTAAAAAGCTGGAAGGAAGAGCTCTCTGTAAATATGCAAGAACTGATGAGCACACCCTGTCCTCGCATTTTGCGATCCCCTGCTGGGAGCAGTTGAGAAAGCCATACTGCAAGAGCAGGCTGGCTGGAATGGCATTTAGATTTAGCCTAAACCATTCAGAAATCATTCAAAAGGGCTTCTTTCACTTTGTACAACACACGGCGACCTTGTTTCTGAGGATAAGCAGAAAGGGATGAACTGAGACTAGTCTGGGAAGCCAAGGGATGGTGATGCATCACAAAACACTTTCTGAATCCCTCCTTCTCTTGAAGAGAAGTCCCCTCTTTGGCTGGGAAGTCACGTAAGGCCCAGCCTGAGGCCCAGCATTTTCAGAGGAAGGCTTGCTATCAAATTCACTGATCCCAGCCTGGGCCCTTATGGCCAGTTCAACTCTGATGGATTCTGGCTTTTTATGCTATTATGTTGTTCTCATTGTAATGACACTGGGCCAAGTTCTCTCTCATGTAGGAATGACTCCTCTCATCTCCAATAATGATACCACATTATTCAGGACAGTATAAGAGGTGAGGACTGCCTGAGGAACTGCAGAGGAAGAACATCTGAGACTTGGTGACTGGCCAGTACCATGTCAGACAAAATTCAATGTAGACTGCAAAGTGACACACGTGGGGAAGAAAACAATCCTAATTTAACATACAAATGTTGATTTTCCAGCAGACTCCATTTTGCACTCAAGTTGTGCAGCGTGAAGGAAGGCTCCAGCTACATGGCACAATGGGGCACAGCTGAGTAAACTTTATACATAGAAATTCAGCAGAGCTGTGAAAATTAGAGTGGTTGGAGGCCACTAAAAAGGTTAGTAAGAAGGTCTGGGCTTGGAGTCAACTGTAGTCCTCTGTTGTCCTCACAGCAAAGATCCCATAGTATGGGTACATTCCTCTAGCAAGAAGAAAATAAGGTCTACCTTTTGTCAAATATGATAGAGGTAAGACTTCTCTGTTACCAAAATTACAGGTAAGGCTACTTGATACCTGAATGAACATTTCAATGGAAGTGTAGCAAATTTCTCCTTTGATTCTTCCAATCCCCCCCTCCCCTTTCCCCAAACTGGACAGTTTTCTTCCATTATTTTCAACAACTAAAAGCCTGTAAAATTGGGGATTTCAATCGTCGCAAACTGGTTTTAAAATAATTTTCTCACCTGCTTTTAAAACTTAAGTGGAAATTTTAAAATACTATTTTTTTCTTTCAAGGAATCAGATGACCATTTGAAATCAGTTTTCGTGACAGAACAAGCTCACTTATAAAGAAAGCAAAATTGACTTCCGATTATTTAGAACCAGAATTCATTGTTTAGGGGATTGAAATCTTCCCTGTTTCCCTAAAAATAAATGTGGGGCTTGATTTCAGTAACACATTCCATTTACCTCCAGAGATTTCAGAGCTTCCACTGTAAATCATATCACACTTTAGGTGAGGTGGGCATTTCTGTTCTAAACAAAAATCATTATTTATCTTTGTCACAAAATGTTGAGTTTGTCACAAGTTATGCAGACATTTCTTATTACAGGAGATTTAGAACTGAGCCTGAGGTATGTACAGGAGATTTTCTCACACTCTGTATTAGCTAAAAAAGGGATGAAAAGGGATTAAAATTTGATGGTTAACATAAATATTGGTAGGATATTGTAATTATCACATGAAGGTTTTGGATTCATAAAGAGGGGAAAACTAACAAGTGAGCACAGTGAGTGAAAGCCCGGCTGCATCAGTTCCGATTCTCATTTGACTTGGATCCTGACGCAGTG
>VYZW01047473.1:2063-17186 GCA_013401315.1 Balaeniceps rex
TCACCTCTTGTGTAAGTGCATTTTATACATTGAATGTGAAACTCAAGTCCTCAACATAATTAAAAAAGCATGCACAAGCACACAAAAACAGCATTCCCAAGTTTAGAGTGTATCACATCTGTATTTTTTCCATAAGAGATAGTTAAACACAAATGTTAAGATTAGAGCTTGTGCATCATAATGTCCACAATCCTTCAGCTGTAGAGATAAAACCCATGAAGCGGTGAGGGCTGCCTTTTCTTGGCACTGTTTAAAGGAGGAAGTCACCTCTCAAAGGGTGTAATTATTGGAATTGATGCAAAAAGAGGTCAGCATCCTGATTCAGCAGAGCTTTATGACAACTGTTCATTTGCCAGAGGGGGGATAAAGGAAGCGCCATTAATACACTCTTGCTTTACAAGATAGGAAATGACTACTAGAAATTCACTAGGGAGCATCAAGACACTTCAAACAGTATTTCTGCAATGAATCACAGGTATTAACAAGAAGCAACGTCTACTAATAGTGGCATTTCTCTGCTTTCAGAACAAATGTGATAATAAATACTTAGCGCTGTCATTTTGTAGCTGCAGCAAGTTAGCAGTAGTGAAGTGCTTAACTCCAGGGATTCTCAACAGCTAATGCTGATCACATGCTTTTAACCATTATCTCCAAAATTAAGTATCTAGTCCTCTATCTCATCTTCCTTCAGCTTAATGTTAAGAAATAGCTTTCAAGAATGTAAGCCACAGAAAACATCCTTAGGTTGGTGGTAAACCCATCTAGTTAAAACAAAAGACATTGAAGTGGTGGTAATCTTGAGCCTCAGTAAAACACAGTTTCAATGAAGTTAATAAACAATACAATCTTTAGGTTTAAATGTAGGAAACAGATTATCCTAATCTTCCCCACTGATTTACAGTGAGATTTGTGCAAATCACAGTAAACAACAACACTGTCATATTTTTTTCCTTTCATTAAATTGCATTAAAATCAGAGCAAGGCCTTTCAAACAATGTTACAATTAACTCCTTGAATGGCCAAAAATCCAGTGATACAACAGTAAAACAGCTTTAGTTTTACTAAGTAAAGCTACAACTTTACAGTAAAACCGTACACTACGCACACTGTCCATGCCAATGGCAGTTACCCTTTACTGGCAAGTGCTGAATTCAATTAATTTAGGTGTCAAAAACCTTGCACCTCTTTCAGAACACCCTGAGAAGCCTTCATCTCAGACAGTGCTCTTCTGCAGCAAAGCACAATTCATGTCGTCAACTAATTTCCCCTTCCCCTCCCAAAAATACTTCAAAATATTTTTCACCTTGTGAGGTTACAGAAACTAACTAGAGACTCCACCCAAGATCTGGCAACATAAAGGGAAGGAGGGGATGGGAGGGTGTGGAAGAATACCATTGCTGCCATACACTTGCATCTCCTTTGTGTGCATCTCTTATGTTCACAGGGGAAAATAAAGAGCCCCAGAAGTGTCTTCTCCCAAAGCACACCACCACCATTTATTCTCTGATCACTTTCTAAGTTAAAAGCCCTGCTCTGACCCAGAAGCACAAGCCTTTGTGGCAGTCAGCACTGCAGAGCAGCCAGAGGCATCCACACTACCAGCATCACTTCTGCTGCCCACCTTCAGTACCCAACTTCTCAAATGCTTCACATGCCTGAGCTCCCCTGACCTCTATCCAAGACCAAGAATATGCCCAAACCCGTGCTTCTCCTTAGCACTGCCAAAGCCACAGGACCACCTAGAGGCATTAGCCATTGCCCAGCCTCTTTGGTTGTTCGCACATAAATGCAGCAAGCTCATGCTGTCCTAAGAAAATCCACCCAACACTTAAATCTCTGGCTACCTTCTTATTTCCATCCATCTGAGCAGATTCTTCTATTTCTCAGGCCAAAGCAGAGAAGCACGTATGATGTGACCAAGAGCAACGGGAACATTTCCCCACTCTTTATCAGCACAGCTCAGTTTTTCCATCTTGAGTAACCCATCCTCCTATCATAGGAAAAGTCAAATGGAACAGAATTTTGTTAAACTTAATGTCACCTATAAANAAAGTTACAACTCCATAGGTATTGCATCACTAACAAACCTACAGCTATCACTCCTCCCTCCAGAATGCTTTGCATCAACTCTCTAGTCTTACACTTCCTTTTGATATTCATAATTTGCAAATGTTAAACTTAATTTTTAATGGATTCAGCTGAAGCAGTATCGCCCTCTGTGGATGCTATACAACCAATACAAACCCAGGCAACACTGTCGATGTGGGGATACGTGCAGTTTGTTGAACAGTGTTTTCAAAATCAGTTCTAGACAGCTAGGAGAAAGCTTGCATCAACAAGACCTTAGACACAGTGAATTACACGAGAAGATTAGAGAAAAATCAAAATGTGACATTGCCCTGATTTGTTTACTTGGCATACTAGACAGCAATCCAGGCAAAATCCTAGGTCAAGCAGAGTCCAGGCAAATTAGTCATTCACTCATTACATACAACTTTACTCTGTTCTTACTCCAGTTCTTTTGTCTGGAAGTGTCTGTCAACACACATCCAGCTCACTGAAGAGCAGAGTAAAAGAGACAAGACTTGCTACATGAACTGGGACATACTGCTGTCTTTCTCTGCTTTCAATTTCCCTGTCTCTAAAACAAAAAGGCCCCCCCTTGCGTGCCCCTCAATTTTGAGACCATATTATCTGGTTTGATCATACATAAGACACGTTGCAGTCCTGAAGACTTTTCCACATTCAATGCTTAGCCCAACAGGGCTAGACTGGAATTGAAGCATCCAGCTACAACTAGAAATACAGAAAAATGACGCGGAGTCCCGCTTGTGAAATGCCAGCACTTAAATGAGAAACCCACATGGACAACAACAGCTAGTACTTGTTTATACTTCCTCCCTTCCTAATATTCTGTATCAACCATTCAACTAGATGCTCTTCAGAATCAGCAAACACAACAATCTGTACAGATGCAATGTTAAATCTATGAAGAGACATATCCATGACTTTATGGATTAATATTCTGAAATAGCCTAAGGCAGAACAGTCATCTATTAGGGCAGGAATTAGGAAGCCAGGAAGATCGATTTAATTTACCTAAGACACTTGTTAAGCCCCACTTCCATAAACTCTGCCCTTATACTTTTGAAAGGTCTTGGAAGGGTACCCTACTGAAAACTCCTGTAGTCTAGAAATACCTTCAGAGACTGCTGATAACACAACTCCCCTATTCAGCTTCCAAGTTCTTGGGTAGGGAAAATATTTTAGCTGACAAAAATGCAGTACCTTTTTAAACATCACCCAAAAAAGGAATGAGAGTTGGGTGTGTTTCCACCCCTCAAAAAAAAGTACTAGGAATTCAAGTATTTGCTATCCTGGAAGACTACCAATGCTGTAAACTAGTAGAACATCAGCAAGATCAACACCTACATTGTAGTGATAATCAAGTGATTTTTATCTGATTTTATTCAGGTTGTTGAAACATATTCGATAGCAGCAGCACTAGGTGCCATACAAGATCTAGCGTTTAAGGTACTTCTCCCAGCCTTCAGACACCTATGAGTCTCTAGATCTCCCCTAAAGTTATCGCACTGGTGTCTCAGGCAAGTCCTTGTAAATAAGGGACTCAGAAAGCACTTGAGTGTCAAACTCCCCAGAGACATTTCAGGGTGTCCCAGCACCTCTGGGAATCCAGACATCTGCAATAACCAACAGTAGTTACCTGCCCCTCAGCAGTTACGAGGAAAGAAGTGGAACATCCTCAGCTACTGAAGTTACATAGTCACAGACAGACCAGCGTATAAATTCTTTTTCTATTGTAATGACTGAACAAACTTGGCTCTCCACTTTACCCACCACGCCATAGATTCAGGTCAAAAAGACCCCACACATCTTGTTTTACAGTATTTTGAATAGCAGCAATGGCTTCCAGGCACAAAACCAAAAGGAGACTATGGCAGCTTTAGAAAATACACCTAAGTTATTACCGCATTCATCCAAAATGCAAGATATGCCTGCAGAGGAAGGACTTGAGTCAAGTTCTAACACTTCCCAGGCAAATGCACTAACATTAGGCCAGAGGTTCTCTCCTCCAGAGGTGATCTCAAGTTTAGCACACCAACTACCACCATCACCCTCCAGGAGTTACTGGCCATCCTGCTCTGGATCTCAACACAAGGGAAGGGTGCTTTCTTTCACTGCTGTGTACTTCCACTCCAGCAGTCCTCAGCAAGTACCTAGACTGGTAGCTAGTCCTAAGTGCCAGTGGAGATCTTCAGTTGCTTCCACAGTTCACCAGACTCGCATTTGCACTACTTCCTCTATACCCTAAAAGTGCATTATTAGCTGACTCTCAAAATGTAAGGAGCAGCAAGGACTGACAACTCTGAAAACAAGCCCCAAGCCACCTTGAATGCAGAGCTATCACCTGTGTGCATTCACAGGCACCTAGACAGCAACTCCAAGGAATGCAGGCAAGAGAACAGGCTTCTCGGACATGCAGGAAGTATACACAGAGCAGGAGAGCCAGTTACTTGAACCTATAACCCCAGAAGATGTTGTGGATTGCTATGTTCCCACCTTGGGATTTTCAGTCATCTAATCTCTTTGCCACTAAGCAAGGCACTAAAGCTTTAAATTGATTTGTTCTAGTTTTGCTTGGGTTTCCTCTGTAGTTATGTCAAGCATTATCCCTGTGCAAAAAGAACTAGCCCACAATCAGCTCTGAAAAGGAATGTGATTAGGGTATTGTTGCAGTAGGATTTAGAAATTGCCAACATCTCACACAAGAACCTAGCTTTCTTCTCCACTTGATGTTACCCACCTCTTGGTTCAGGGAAGGAGAGGGGAGCAGGTAGCATTTTATTGCTTCGCTAGAAGATGCACTCTTGGAAGAGAGAACAGCACAGGGCCAGTATTTTTAAGAGATTGGAAGGATGGACATCTGCTACTGCATAGTGACTTATTGGCACCGAGTTTGGCTTCATCTCAAGACAACCCTGAGCTCATATCAAGCCTCGTTGTACTCAAATGCTCTTTCACTCTGGTTCATATGGCTGTTATGCAATTCTTCTGTTAGTAAGTAAAATCTCATTGACAGCTTTCCATGAGTCCCAAGACAAGAGCCAAGCAGGTCACTGACAGATATTTACTAAATTCATTTACTCCTAGTTCATCCAGGACATCAGAAGGCCTTTCTAAAATGATGTATGCATAGTTTTTGGCATTTGGGTTTTTTTAAACTAACACACACTAATCTGCAACCCGCTGGCATAAAGAAAAAAAAAAAAAGAAGAGACTTACACCTTCTACCAAAGTAGCACTCACTCCACTAGACTGCAAGCATTTTATATCAGTTCTGTAATAAGCATGCTCACACTAGCTATAGAAACAAACGGGAGAATTTGTTAAGATCCTGCAAGGCCGATAAAGCAGAATTTAGTTAGTCTTTCCACACGGAGATACTTAAGAATGTCACAAGCGGCAACAGCAGACTGCAGAAGGCTTGTGCTGCCAAAGGCTGTGCAAGAGAAAGCAAAATCTTTCGCGTGGTCTGTTGGAAGTTCGAAGCACAGTTTCCTGGTTAAACTTGACGCGACTCCTAAAGCAGACTTTTTTTTTTTTTTCCCCACAGCTAGAGAAAAATCTTGCTGTTTTAAGCCCCCGCTGCCCGAGGAAGGCGTAGCCGCCGTGCGTGCCCGCGGGGCCGGGGGAGACGCGGCTGGCAGCGGTGCAGGGGGGCCCGGTGGAGCCTGGTAGCCAGCCTGCCCTTCCCCAAGCTCCCACTAAAACCCCGGAGAGAAATCGCTCCACAGGAGTGCCGAGACAGCGCCGTCCCCGGGGACACCTTTCCTACCGGAGCGAGGCAACCTGAGGGTCCCCCCGCGGGGCGGGGGTTTAACTCCCTCAGGGACCCCCGGGAGAGGGGGTGAGGAGGGGGCACTGCTGCCCCCGGGGCTCAGCCGGACCCGCGCTGTCGGGGACCGGGCGACCCCCTCTCTGAGGCGGCGAGGGTGGCGCCCGAGGCTCCGCTCGGGGCTGAGGGACCGGCGGAGACCCCCCGCCGGGCGACTAGGGATGTGTGTGGGGGGGTGAACCGGCGCCGGCTTGACTGCACCGAGGTGCTACCGCCCACCCCCGCAGGCAGCTGTCACCCCCCGCCACGCAGTGAGGGGAGAGGTTAAAAAAAAAAACAAAAACATAAAACTGTAAATGAAGTAAATATAAACAGTCAAGCGGCAGCGACTCGCGGGCTGCGCCTCCCCCGGTGCTCTCCACTCCCCTACACCGGGGAAACGGGGCTCTCCAGCAGCGCCGGGCGAAGAGAAGGGAGAAGTTTCCTCCTGTTGCGCCGCGCAGAGGGTTTCTCCCCTCAGGCTCCGCCGGGGAAGCGCTGGCCGGCGACGGCGACAACGGCGGCAACAGCCCCCCGCGGCGGGGGCAGGTGGGCGCCGCACACAAAGCCCCTATTCACAACGCCCGCCAGTGCGTGCGTGCGTACACGCAAGCTCCCCCCGCCGTCTGCACGCCGTAGACCGGGCTCACCTCATGGAGGAACCGCGTCCCCGCTACGATCGTCTCCGCCGCCGGCAGCCGCGCACGAAGCCGCGCCGCTGATGAAGGGGCGGGGCGGCGACGCCGCGCGCTCCGGGACACTCGGCCGCTCGGCGCGGATAGGGCGGGGGGGGCGTGACATCACTCCACGGCCACGTGATCGCGGGGCTCCGGCCCCCCGCGAGGGGAGGGAGGGGAAGGGGCTTCGCCCCCTCCCCGCCCCTCCCTCCCCTCGCGGGGGCTGGCAGCGGAGGGTCACGTGGGGGCACGCGGAGCCGGGCGGCCGTTGCGCGGGTCTCCCACCTCTGGAGAAAACTTGAGGGGGGCAAAAAATATAATAAAGTTCTTTAAGGAGCGCAAGTACTTCAGCCCATGAGGCAGCGTCCTGCCCTTCAGTTCCCTCCAAAGCTTCCCCCTGTGTCAAATTCCCCTTTCCCAGACGCCCAGGTGGGAAGGACTGCTTCAGAAGAAAGAGAAGTGGGGCGCTTCTTTAATATCCAAGTTGATGGCCGGGGTAGTGGTTCGGTTAGACACGAATTTAGAGGTTAGAAAATCACAAGGGGGCTTTGCAGCTGTGCCAAGGTACTGCTTCACTGGGCATGCTCCAGAAGTCTTTTCTATGTAGGCCAAACCCCTCTCCTCAAAGTTGAACCTCCAGAGCGCCCTTTCTCAAGCCTTCTGGCAAGCCGATGGCAAACCACCTCAACATCTCACCAAAAAGATGACAGTCGCCTTCCCCTGTGCAAGGAACCCTGGACACTTCATCTACAAATTGTCCTGCTAAGTGAGTTGGAGAGCCTCTGCCTACTGTCCCACCACAAGAGTCCTGGAGAGTTGCTACTCATCTTCCATCATGTCATGCTCATCTGCTGGTCCTGCTCACCATGACCACGTTCCCTGCCTGAGAAGGTTTCCTTTAATCTCTTATCTTCTCTGCTCTCAACCATATCCACACCTTCTAAAGTGGCAAACAGTACAGGGAGGAAATGGGCACTTCAAAACTTTAGGTCGTTATTGTAACAGCGGCAAGTATTGTTATTAAACAAATACACTTGAGTATCACCAGAAGCATACTTTCCTCTGCTAATCTGCAGCCTTTACCTTGGCCGCCTTGTTTTGCATGTGTTTTACCTTTGAGAATAGCCCTCGTGCCAGCACTGTTGCCTCTCGTTTTTTCTTACAAAAAACACACACACCGATGTTAATCTAATATAGTTAATGCTGAGAATTTAATTTGCACAGAAACAATAAAAATAAGAAAATTAATCTTCCCTGGCAATGCTAGCTCAGCAGCTACAAAACATGTTGCAATTATTATGCAATTATTTTTAATTCCAGCTACTTCTAAAAGCTGAATACATGTGTACAATATGGTCAGAAAGTCTCCCGCCTGCTTCTTCCAACACCAGCAAAATTCCATGTAATCATGTGTGACTAACCTGAAAATTATTTAATGTGTGAGTACAGTCTCTTACATTTTGAATAGTTTGACCATGTTGAATTTTTATTTCCATTCTCAATGCCAGCACTATCATAAAGATGGGGTTTGGGTATGTTTGCATGGAATGGTTACATATAATGACACATGAATAATAAATAGTACATTTTGGCTAAGGTATTATAGAATATTCAGTTCTTGAGAACTGTGAAATACAGTATTTACTAGTTCCCAGAGAAGTATTGTTCATCGTCTCGTAAACTGTGGCCCAGGATAAAGGCTTTGGGCTTTGTGGTGGCAGCTAGCTTAAATTCATTAATCCAAACTGATCTGTCTGACAGAACCTGACTGCCCTCTAGGTTAGTCTCCTTGCATGGAAGACTGTGCTTTCATCTCTTCTTTTCTGAGACCCCTTTTGTCTCCCTCTCCAAGGGCAGGGCATTACCTCTCATTCAAAACACTCTGATGTAATTTTGTGGCTGAAGCCACTGCGGGCAGAGCACAAGATTGGGAGTCAGCAGATCTCAGCTCTATTCCTAATTTTGCCTTCAGTGTGCTGTAGGACTCTGTGATAGTCATGTTTTTCTACCTGTGCTTCTACTGTCTATCTACAGGGTGAGAACAACTCTTTTGAGAGTTTTATTAAATGCTCAGCATGAGCTAACAGAAGATGCTAGTAAGACGGAGAGAATCTAATCTGCAAGAGGCAGAACGTGGAGTACATCCTACACAAGCAGCTTCTCTCAAAATCTAAGTATTAGCACATCGGCAGTGTGACGCTCTTCCTATGCCCCTCCATTCCCTTGTACAACAGGCATGAGGCGAGGCTGGGAGAGGAAGAGAATATACTCTTCTGCCCAGTCTCCTAGAAAAGCTGGGGGCGGTTGCAGCCGGTTTTGACTTTGAGCGGCTGCCTTCGTGATGAAACCACCCATGCATTCCCACTCCTACTTCTCCAGAAGGGAGAGGCCTGGAAGTGGCTTAGGGACGTCTTTAATCACACCTTATCACTCTGTTGCACTGTCTTGATAGCATCTGCTAATTAGCTTACTTGGCATTGTTAATTTCTTTTCTGCTGCTTCTGGCTAGTTGTTAATTTTTTTTTGCTGCTTCTGGCTACTGTCTTCTGCAGAACACAAAGCAGTGGTCACATCTCCACTTAGAAATTATTTGCAAAGGAAATCACACTTCTGAGCTGGTTGATCATGTCCCTTCAAGCAGATTAAACCTGTTCTATGAGCTGTAACTGCCACATTTTCTCTTCCCTCGTTGGACTTGTTCTGGTCTGATTATTTCCAATCTGAATGTAGTTTGTTTTGCATTAGCTGTTATTTTTTGCTGAAGGATAATTTAAAGAAAGTTTGGGTTTAGATTTTGAGACATGATTTTGTTCCCGGGCTGTTCTTTCCGTATAGTAAAATTTTTTTTCACCCTTTGTGACAGATATCCCCCATAATTGCAGGCATCTCTGTGGTAACAAGTGAGACAGCTAAAAAGTGTGGTTTATGTCTGCTCCCACCAGAGTGCTTTCTTTTTTTGATAACTTGTTAGCACAGGAAGGAGGTACTTGATGCCTCTTCACAATATGGTATGTTTCAGAAAACTTAGTTGGGAATTTTTCTCTTTTACTGTTTCTGTGCTGTTTGTGTAGCACCAGCAATGGGCCTGATGGGGTCAACACAGGGAAATACTAAAGATTGGAGAAAGTCTCAACTGGAGCTGCTCAGACAGGGCTCTTAACTGAAACAAAATCTTGAGAGAGAGGAAAGCCTGCCTTCTTTTCCTTTGAAGTGATCTTTCAATGGCTGAAGGAAAAATCCAGAAATAGTTGCAGGGAATTGTCTAGAATATTTAAACTTGGACTTGCTAGATGGATATTTCCTCTGCTTTCACCAACCTTCCTTCTTCCTCATGGTTTTTACATCTACGCTCCCCTCTTCGTGCCTTTCTGCATAGAGTCCCAGTCTATAATTTGTTTGACCTCTTCATGGTCCCAGGTGACATTTCTAGGAAAGCTCCAGAGAAATTCAGCTGCTTTGCCCTTGCAATTCTTCCTGTGCCATAAGGCCCTGCTTTGCCATGGTGGCAAGAGGCACAGCGAGTCTGGGCTGCCCTCCGCTGGGCCCCATAAATCTGAGTATTCCTCTGCTGTAGGAGCAGAAACCAGGAGCAGACGGAGGAGGCCAGGCTGCCTGTGTCACTGTTGCTAAATCCTTCAGGCATTCCACAGCAGAGATCAGCTGGACCTTGGGGAGCCTGCCTTAAACATCAGCCTTACCTGGTTGGGACTGAATAGATCAGTTCCAGTTAGGAAAGAGAACAGTCCTCCAGAAATGTAGCCTACTCTTCTCTCCCTACGAGAGGAAGGACATTATCTGCCTCTGGATATATTTTTCAGTTTAGTTTGTAGCCACTGGGGTATACAAAAGGAATTAATGCAATCCTTCTTAACTACAAAGAGTGAAAATCCTCTTTTTTCCTTTCACTTTCTCACATTATTATGTAAATCTGTGCTTGCATGTTAGTGTCTTTGATATGAATGTGCTTTCTGTAGGTTGAACTAGGAGCAAAATAATGTCTTGGCCTTTTTGCAAACATCCAGTGTAAAGTAAGTTTATCTTGTACACCTTCCCTGTAAGGAACACAGCATGGAGCTGCAAGGAAGTGGGATTGATGATCTAATGCAGCTTTCCCACAGAGACTTATCCTCAGAATTATTCCATAAAATATTTTGTTCTTAAATTATTTTAAAAGCACAAGTCCATGGAAATGGAAACAACAAAAGAGGATTACTCACTCCTTACACAAACAGATTGTGCCTGAAATGGCAGTGCATCTACGTGAATAATTTAAAAAGGAAAAAGTGCTTCATTTGTTCTTGTAGAAAAGCTCAGCAAGCAGAAAGACAACTGTCCAAATCGGCAACAAGACATTTGGAGGTAAAGAGCAAAGCTTTGTTAAAAGCCTATCCCAGAATCCACAAGGCATATTTCAGGTCTCTATACCATGAATGAACTGGTTTTGGGTAGCACCCTCTGCTTTGTTTTTTGTAACAAGAGTGCTTCATTCTCACCTGCACAGCTGCTCCTGCACAGGGCCATGGGAATTCTGTGCATTTCGGCTCGCTCAACTTTTCTCCATTCTTCTGCAAGACAGAGGAAGATTTTCTCTCTGCTTGGCCCCACAGATACAGCTGGGGACCCAGATCACTCATGAGAAAATCACTTCCTTCCTTCCTAGGCCCTGCTCAACCTAGAGGCTTCCCTAGAAGCTTGAGGGTTGAGACTTCTCAAAAGCCTGATGGGAACGTCTTTGTGAAGCCACCAGGCTACCAGAGGCCAGGCAGAGCACACCTTGCGGAGAGCTGGCTTCCACCCCTCCGCAAATGTAAAGGGCTCTTTGAAGGCACACGGCTGAAAGTCCTGAAAGGCCAGTTGCCCAAGAACAACCAAGAAGAAGATTATACTAATTTGAGGATCACTAAAAGTAAAATCCCAAGTATTCAATTACACCGGAGAGCACCTAGATTATGCTGTAATAGCACAAAAGTCAAAGCAGTTCCCACAGGAAGAGACAGTTACATGCCATATTCACTCCACACCATGCAGGGAGTTGCTTTGTCTTTACTCTTGCTCTAAGGTTTCTATTCCATTCAGAATTTGTAAATCAATTTCCTCTTCCCATTCAAACTGAAGAAATCCACATTCCTGCATATTTTATATGACTATTTGCATTACAGAGAAAACAAGCATCCTGCAAATGACATTTCAAACTGCTTATTTTTTTGTCTTTGCTTCTTACAAGATTTCTTAATGTACTTGGCATCTGCAAGCTGAAACATCAGTTCTGTCCCATGCTGTATTCCCATGACACAATTTCTGCTGCTTTTGTTGTGGAGATGCAAAATCCCATATGTATGCTATCTTTGTTATCACTCTTCCAGCTTTTGGAAAAGAAGTTTCCTTACACCTCCAGAAGAACCGAATCTCACTATGTCAGTCATCTCTTTTCTTTTTTAAAACATTTCCTCTGATACAGAGACTTTCAGACCATATTTTTTCTTCTGTGAGTCTTCATTTATTTTGAGGCTTTAGGGTCTTCCTTTGATACTATTAATCAAAACTTGTTAAAAAAAGAAAGGAAAATCCAAGATTTTTTCCCCTGTATCACTATAATCAAACTAACAATTTGTTTGGGTCTGATTCATATTTGCATGCAAAGCCCCCTGTCTCTGCTGGGATTGGTGTCAGACCTTCCTTTTTACTTCTCAGAGATGGCTATAGCATTTATCCTGGATCACAAGAAAAAATATCAAAGGGTTGGAAAGTGGGATGGGATCCAAGGTTAAGACTCTGCAATTTAGTGTGGAGACCTTGGAGATTTCTGCACTTTGCACAAGGACAGATATAAATCTTATGTAATCCTGCTCCAGCAGAGAGGCTTTGCATAAGGACTTCTACAAATGAAGCACCTAATTACCACCAACTATGTAGCAAACAAAGGAGTGAGAGTAAATCTTTGGTATGCTATACCAGTTCTTAGAGATCGTGACAAACCAAAACATCACAGAGGAATGCAGTTGGACATAGAAGATTATAAATATGGACCCAAGGGCAGAGTTTCATGAAGTGATGAGACCTGGGTTTGGTATTATCAAGGTTAAAAAAAGCCACATTCTCCCAAGGGGTGAAGCAGTATAATTTTACTCCACTCAATGGAAATCATTCATACCTTTTTGAAGTGATTTCTTTAAAGTGATTTCTTCTGACTAGCAGAATTTTTCCCACATGGAATATTGTGTATCTGTACGATGCCATGGCTGAAATGTCCTCCATTCTCACAGTTTTACACTGTGCACTTGCTCTTTTGCTTGAATGTTCGGTCTCAGACGTTTCATTGCCTACTGCCAAACTAGCCTCAATCCATCTGTTTAGCAGGTTCCTCTGGCCTTGAGGGAAGAAATAATTTTGCTGCCATGGGACGACTCACAGTATGACATCATCCTGTGTGACAGTTGTGTCAAAAGGTCAGTGGTCACCAGCAGGGTGATCCCCCCTTTTCCTTCCCCACACACTCATCCATCCCTCATGACCAGTTGGGGATTCATGTGTCTGTGACTGAGTCTAGGCCAAATCTCACCCTTCTCTCCCAGTCAGAGAAACACATGCAATGGAAGTCCCAACATGCTCTCACCACAAACCCATCTGCTGCTTTCCAATTACACAAAGCCTACCACGAGCCTTTATTTTCTAGGAAACGTTAGGGCTTGCTCCTCTGCCTCTCCTCCCCTTCCAGGTGGAGAGCTGCGGCAGACAGATAGGTCTGGCTATCACCAACACTGTCCCGCCAAATAGACTCTGTCTGGTAAGGAGGAGAGGAGGGTTTTGTCTCCCAGGACTTGGTATGTGAACCACTTCCATTCTCTTGCTTAGAGAGCTGGCACCTGGGAGTGAAGCAGTAACCATTTTCTTCACAGTTGGTGAGAATTTGGGAGCTGAAAGAATGCAAAAGGACTCAACAAAATGAACAGTCATGACTGGGGGAGGGGGCCAGCAACCCACTACAGGCTTGGAGACTTTCCAGAGGGCATTAGCCAGCTAAATGGATAGTGGAATACAAGGGATACCCAGCAATGCACTCCATGTGCACATCAGTGTAAACACCATGTGGTGGCTGTGCTGATCTAATGCAGGTTAGATGTGCTCAGATTTAAGGCAGATCAGGTTTGTGCTGAGAGGTGCCTAGCCATTCACAAGTCCACTAATGATTACCTTGAAACTATGAGGTGCTATAACGGATGGTATGCAGAGTTCCTAGAGCTAAGACTCTTCTCTCCAACTTCTGTTTGGGATCAGCAACATCTTAGAGTGTCTTACTGTTCTCTTTCAATAAACAGAAAGTACAGATTTCAATTTGCTCATACCAGTTCTTTCAGTTTCAAACTTTTCCTGAGTTTGAACTGCTGTCCAAGAAATGAGAATAGAGCACCTTTTTTGCAAGAATGCCAGCTTATGCTGAAAGGTCTGATCTTACGAAGGGGTCTGGTGGTACCAACCTCTGAGGAAACATGGAGTCTGGCTCTGGAACATGTTAGCTTTTGCCCTGGGTGCGGGAGTTTGTTCTTGCAGGCCACGACAGTGAGAGCCTGGCTGCCAGTCTGGTGCTGCTTCCATTTCCTTTAGCTTTCACGTTTAATAAAGATCACTAAATATAAAAAATGAACATTTGTTTCTAGTCAGTTGCTAGTTATTTCCTTCTGTTGCCCTGGAAGGAAAAATACAACTACTGAGAGATATGGATACACTTTATTAATCAACTTTTAAGTGCATTTAAAAATAAAAGCCAAGAAACTACAGCCTCAGGTTGAAATTATTACTTGAAGGATATTACATTTTACAATAAAATGTAATAATAAAGTATAGAAAGTGATTAAGATAGAAATGTTTACTTGGGTACTTGCTTGCCATTTTATTTTACTTTGCAATTTTAAAACACAAACCTGTTTTGCAAATAAACAGTGCATACATATTAGCAGTAAGGATGTCGTCAATTCCATTTTAAGTAGTTGAATAACAAAAATATAGCTGCAGTTGGATACTGAAGAGTGGAGACAGATGGATACAGCAAACATTTTTTTCTATGAACATTAGATAGTTGCTGCTTGCTGGAATGAAGTAAATACCAAGTACCTTAAAATAATTTTTATTGCCTTCTCTCAGCTTTTATTTCTGCAACCATTTGTGAAACCAAGAGGTTTTCATGTAGAAAATTCAAAGAAAGGAAGAGTCTTGAGAACATTTGTGCATATGAAGGCTCACAGAATGGCTTGTAAACCATCATTTTCTACCATTTTATCAATTTCTATCATTTTATCCCCCCTTTTATCAAATGAGCCAAATTTTGCCTTCCAAACTCTACAACAGCATAATTTTCTCAATGGAGCTATCCCTCAGGATAGTCCCATAACCAGATTGCTAAATGATATATTAAAGTTTTTAATTATAAATATTTTAAGTGAAGATGCTAAAACCTTTGCATTTGGTTATATTTGTATTTTCTGTCATTAGCTGGGTCCATACGTGTTCTCTATCCAGAATTTAATTCCTGCTGGACAAAAGTCTTATCCTCTG
>VYZW01047479.1:609-15403 GCA_013401315.1 Balaeniceps rex
TGCCATTCTTGAAGTACTGAATAACCTTATGTTCTTTATTTCTTCCAGGTTGAGCCACCGCTTGAAAGACCTCTGTCTCCAGCTAATGTGAATCTTCAAGTGCAGAGCTTGCTAAGTCTTGCAGTCTCTGTAAGAAACTGTATCTTCATTTAACATAATTGTATGCATTGAACCATTTGTTCCAACCTGTATTTATTCTAACCATGTATGATGCATCTTGATTTAACATCTTGGTAATAATTTATGTTGCTCTACCACAGCCAAAACGATCCAGAGATGGAAAGTGTCAAATGTTTTCTTAACTGATGTTTATGTTAACTGGCTTTTAATATTGACCCCAGATGATTCTGCACTGGCAGTCCTAAAGGCTAACATTTCCTGTTTGACTAAAGAAAAAAGATGGAGAAGCTGATGAATGGCCTTGTGCTCAGAGCACACCCAGGACGCTGTAGACCCACATACGTCTCCACATACCTCACCCGTGAACTTGGAAAGTCACCTTTTCTTTCAGTTCTCCCACTGTGGAATGGTGATAATATAGCAGTGATAAGGCTAGTTTAACTCATGTTCACAGAGCACGCTGGTATTGAGACACAAAGCAGTATGTCATTGTAACTATCACTATCCTGGTAAGATTAATCTCAACATTTCCTTTTTCACACTAATTTTTTCAGGGTCATTAGCCTATTCTGAAAGACTTTGATCCTTTAGTCCGGAGTGCAGTCTAGACTCCATATTAGTTCAGTTCATGATGTGTTTGCAGCCATTTTCCAAAGGTTGCCAGCTGCCAAGAGGCATGTTGTGATGACCATTCACCCATTTGCTAGAACCATTGCTGCCTTCCTGGATGGTACAACCTAACGATCAAGTTGTTATTACACACTTTCACTGCCTGTAAGCCTTTGCTTCTCAAGTGATCCCAATAATAATGTCAAACATTTTTTCCTTTGCCTCTCCTCTGTTATTAGCAAAAGCCCATGCAGCTTCAAAGCCATGCCTTGATCTTCGTGTTAGGGTAGAAAGCTGTGTCCTACTTGAAGTCCTATGATCCCTTGACTGCTCTTATACCTTGCCTTCTCACAGAAGGGAATAAAGATGGAAGGAATAAAGGAATAAACAGTTGCATGTGAGAAGTTTGAAGATTTACTTTTGGTGTGATTAGGAAGCACCTGAAATTGCTTTTACCAATAAGCTCTCTTAATTAGTTAAATTTTATAATAGTTCTTTATTATTTATGTCACCATTTAAGTTACCAGATCTGGAAGGGTGAACCATGTATTAACGCTGCTTTTGTGTATCTGTCCACAAGAGGTCTCTCACTTGCTGAAATCCAGACTAACTAGTAGATGCTACGAAAAAGAGACTGAAAAAAATACAAATAACTCAGCGGAATTTTTCAGAACTTTTGAAGATCTGAACAAAAATAAAAAATATGTTCAACAGTCCAAAGCAATAGAACTTTTTTGCTCACCTAATACACACAACCAAAGTATTCTTGACAGAACTGGGGAGATAAGGCTGTATCTCCATNGTGACAAATTTTGGGGACAATGTCCGAGCACCTTAAAGAAGGTCAAATTTCTACACGCTTCACTCCTTTCTGCAGGGCTGTTGTGGTAGAAACTTTCATAAAACCATTTCTACATCTCCTGTATCAGCAACAAATCTCGAAATTGTTTACTGTCTTTTGATGAAGATTTTAAAGATTAATGATTAATTTTGCATCCTTTTTTTCCAGGTAAGAAAAGCTATGCTTCCAAAAAAATGGAGGAGTAAAATTATGCCTATTATTACCTATGCCTACTGCCTTTAAGTATAAAAGCTGAGGCAAGTGTTTTCAAAATATGGTCTTTTTATCTTCTTTCCAATCGCAAGTTTTGGATTCAAAAGAAAGATTAGCTGCCTCATTTGCTGCAAAGTGCTGTGATTAATCCTACTAATTGAATTACTAAATCACTCTTTCTGCTTCCTTGAAGGAGACAAAGAGGATCCAAAAGATTTCCCATGCTACCTAGGCTGAACTAAACCAGACCAACTTAGGCAAAATGAGATTCAAGCCCATGAGATGGGCTTGGTGTGAATGTAAAAGTTTACCACAGCAGGGCACAATTGCCAGATGAATTGAATGTCTCAAGGCCATCAGATTAAAAATGCATTCAACAAAAGAAATGATGGATTGTTCACTGATATTAGATCATAAATCATCTATGCCCATCATGGATCAAAGAGCTTATCTACAAAGATACTCCTACAGCTACCTCAGTACAGTTATTAAGTGTAGGATATTCCTATTAGAGAATGGGGGGACAGAACGTGGCTCACAAAGATTAAATAACACTATGTTTATACCAGTAGATTAAACAGGGACAGAATATGGGCCCAGGCATTGTCCTCCTGCAATCTTCTGTAATGTTTAAATATTAGCAAGCTCTAATGGCAACTAACATCCTCTCAGACAACGCTGAAGCATATTCTGGGGTTAGGACAGGCCAGCGAGTGTTCCCAACAGCCCTCATGCACGGTGCTTTGCAGGGGAAAAACATCAGTTACATGACACGAGCTGTGCTGAGCCATTTATTCTCAGGGCCAGGGATCAAGGCCCAGTCCGTTTTGTTTAATAATACAGCTGCCACCACGAAAACCTGCCATCTGTAAAGAAATCTGGCCATTTTAAAAAACAACATCATTCACTCTTCTTCCTCATGCTGACAAGCCCACACAGGGAAACATCAGTCAGCTGATGGGAAAGTGGGTTTCCTTAAACAGTTGCATTCTGTTTTAGAGTTGTCCCACGGCACGTGTTTAAAATAGTAGTGCTGTTACAAACCTGCCTCTGGTAGCAAGCGCTTGAATCTGCAGAGTACTCACCATCACAGTCCTTGTTCATCTGTTCATAGCCCTTCAAAGTACTGACACAGAGGGCTAAATATTTTCTCATGCCACATCCAGATTGGCGTGGACAGCCTTCTAACAGTACAGGCCGCAGAGAGGAACCTCCATGCCAGGAGCAGGGCACATCCTGGATGTGGTCAACAGGTGAGATATGTCCCCTCTGTGGGACACGCTCCACCGTGGGACAAAATCACCCTGCACATGCAGACAAGTTTGTGACAACCCAACAATGCCAGCCTCATCAGCATGTGCTACCTTTCTTCTACTCACAGCAAGAACGTGCATTACTTCACAGCCCTGGCATCAGCGGCATCCTACTGCCAGGATCATAATCAACCCAGCGTTTTGGAGAGATACACTATTTGTAAGTCAGATGTTGTCTGCCATCTTCTATACAGTAGATTTTTTTAACTGAATGAACCAAAACACTCAGTATCTTTGGCAGTGGGCAGAAGTAAATCACTCTCATCTATTTTCATGACCACTGAAAGAAATCCGTAATAGGACCAGAGCTGTTCATGAATGGGTCATGGTCAAGGTCGTGATCTTAGTGAAGGAACTTTCTTCCAAAAACACTGACAGAGGGGTATGAATATGCTCACTTTAAAGAAAGGAGAGACAAAAGACAGTAATAAGAGTGGAGGGCAGGGCACAGATTAACTAAAGATGCCAATGACAGGCATTTTTATTCTAATGCCAAATGCTATTAACACAAGCTTACAGATGTCTCCATTCAATTGTAAATCAGTCATGTTAACTAAGGACATGTACACAAGCTAGAATTCTAAGTACGCTGAGAGGATTAACTTCAGTCCTACCCATTCGGACCACCAATACTGAAAACCACTGAGTTTGACCTTAGGCCATGAAGCTCTAATGAAAGCTAAAGTCTGAAACAAGACTGAGTTTCTCACCCATCCCTTCCTACAGTTTTGATGTCTTCTCTTCATGCAAAAGTAGTTTCCTAGCCAATTACCGTTCAAGACTTTCCGCCCTTTGGCACTCAACCTTTGCTAAAGTGTAATGAGACAGTCTGCTTCACTCAACAAGGAACTGCTTCTCCCAAAGACGCACAAAGTAGACAGCCTTAACAGAGACACAAGGTGTAGGCGGGACAAAAATGTTTATGTGCCTCAAACTGAGTATGGTGACCTCCAGGGTCAACTCTTAATACCAATCTAGACAGTCAATACCATTTCTTAAAGACGAACAGGAGAAGCTCTAACGTCTCACCTTAAAGTATTCAGCTTCACAGGTGGAATTTTCACGAATATGTGAGTCACACTCCTCATGCACGTTGGCAAATTCAATCCCATCTGAACAGTACTGCTTCTCCAACTGGCTGTGGCAGCACTGTACCTGAGTCATGCTGACAAAAGAATGGAAGCAATGGGAGAAGAATATCATATATAGGTAAAGAACAGATAATGCAAGTTTTGACAACTAGCACTTGTACTAGTCTCAGGGAAAGAGGTTCCTGCGGGCACGCATTTTAGTTACAAAGTATAAATATTGTCTAGGAGAAGGCAGAATGTCTAGGTGATATGTTTAATACATTTAAGGTCATATGTTTAATACAGTTTAACTGCCTGTCTACCTTGCAGTCTGTCCTAACAATTTTTTTAAGCAAATGGGTAACTTCAACCACATTTGCCACAGGGCTCAAGGTCTCTAGGACTTGTATTCTCACATGTTTTGTGACAGCTGGTGGCTGAACAGAGGATGGCGAGAACCAAATCAGCGCTCCGACTGATGGAAGGGAGAAGACAGGCCCTGGACATTGTGAGAGCCTGCAATCCTATGGACAGTCAACCCTGGCACCTGCTGCCCCTTGCTCAAACAAACAGGTACGGCATGTCGAAGGAAGCTCATAGCGTTGCTCTGTGGGACAACTGGAGATATGGGGAGACGTGAAGATACCGAGGAAAGTCATAGTGAGACATGGAGTGTATTGCAAGCAAGAGGCAAAGACAGACAAAGAAGAGAAGAGTATGACAGGGCTGGAAGATGTGGAGAGGAGACAGGATATGAATCTACAGGAAACTCAGCTTTGTTATTTCCACTGCTCATAAAATCATTCTATTTTATCTCCGTTTCAGTGAATAAAGGGAAAACTCCTTCCTGTGGAAAATAATTTACATGAGGAGGCTTTAAACTCCTCCACTCCTGCTGCTACCGCCACTTGCATGCAAAGCCCATTCAAGGAGATATCTCCCCTCTGTCCACTCTTTTTATGTGCAACTCTGCCTTGTTGGGTAGCACTGTGGGTTGATCTTCCAGTTTAAAGCTCTTCCACCGCTACCTCCTCTAACAGACACTGGGAAACAGAGAAAAAAGTTAAAGAAGAGTAACAAACCAGATTACACATACAAGGATATAAACATACCCATGTGTTTTGTGATAACCCAATTTCACTAACAGTAATGTTACCTGAGTTGCTAGGGGGAAAGGAAACTATCCCAAAGGCAATCCGAACTGGTAATTTCTATTTATAGCACAACAAGGGCACCTAAAAGGCACACCCTGATATGTTAGAGCTCTGTAAGAAAAACCCTACAGATGCACTTTTATACCCATCAGCGTCAGAAACCTTATACATCTTACAGACTAACTGCACTGAATGCTGTTAAGAGTATTCACCTTTTTTTTCTTTTCCTCAACTCCAATTATTTGAACTTTTAAGTAAATCTTTTCAAGGGTCACCTAGAAATACATAAAATTACGTAAGGATATTCAGCAAACCAATACCCTTTACTCCTAAAAATCCTTTATTTACACTGTTGGAAATTTTGGAAGTATAAGGAAGAGGGGTGGGTTAGTTCCACCACTGAACTACAGGCTTCTCCTCCTGTCATCTGAGATAAGGGGATTCCCATGCATCACCTCTGGAGGAGCTTCCCTGCTCTCGATGACCATAGGAAGAGCTTTCAGCTCCCAGGTGGCTCTAAGTCCAAGCCATCCAGTCCAGCCCACTAAAAGCAGTGAACATGTGGGTACTGGACCCAAATTCTGCATCTCTGTGCATATTGGTGAGGTGAGGGTGTCAAGCTACATTCCTGAAGATGCCCGATTCTCATTTATTGGATTTTGTAATGGTCTGATTGTGCAGTGCTCACTTGGACAACATCAGCTATGAGATTTCAATGCATAGAACAAAACCCAGGATAAGTTCATAAACAAATTATTCAAAAATAGACTAAAGTCATAGCAAGAAGTTAAGCCCAGGACAGTAACTTTATTTGGCAGAATATTTGAAGTTTTTTATATTTGATTTCGTTCCAGTTTGGAAGAATATGTAGCTTTTTTGTTGCTGAAATTCCCTCTGAAGCAGAATTTCCATTCCCTGCCCAGCTCTGGGGTGGTCTGACTGTCAGGACTTTAGAAGCCTGTAAAAGCTGAACTTCAAGCCCAAGAGTGTGGGAGCTGACACTTTCCAGTTCCTTTAGCCCTCCAAGTCCTGTTGGGGAGCTAGATATGTTAGCCACAGACAAACAAACAAACAACAGCAGTCTTTCAGTAGATCTGTTTGATTTCCAGTGTGGCTTTTTTTTTTTTCAAATACAAGTAATCTCTTTGAAATCTCTGACAAATTGGCAATTTCAACCAAAACAAAAAAGTTTCTTAAAATGTTTCCCACACCTGTATTTGTAAGTCATGTGGCCCACCCCAACTGTAATAAGGAATTAAACATCAGTTGAATACTAGATTAAAATACCATTTGTTCATTCTCTGAACAACAACAATAAAATCACACTTCATTGCCCAAATCCTACAGTGAAGTTGCACTGGTAGCAAATCTTGCTTGAGACTGTAAACACTTGTGTGGCTGTAACAGAGGTAGAAATCCTTGCAAGATGGCAGAGAAAAATGCTAGAAAAATCTGCATAGTACTGGCCTTCTGGCTGCAACTTAGCCTGCCCAGCTGACCATCCTTTCCCCATTGCACACCAGCCCACGTGCTGACGGCCGCTAGAGCATACCACCACGAGCTCTTCAGGCTCCAGGACTTCTGAGATGAAGAGTATCTCTCCTTGTCTTTGCTAAGTTATGTGTATCTCCCTGGCTTAGACCCTAATATAATACATACCCACTTTCTACTTCACAGCAGAGTCAAGGAGCCATCTCTAATGGGTAATAGGACATCTAGATTTGTCTCTTCACGTAAAACTTTTCAACTTTTCCTGTCTAGCATTCCTATTAACTTCATGCCTACGGACAGCTTACAAAAAAAGAGAAAGTAGAAGAGTACTTCCCTGTGGGTTTTTTTTTTAATTACTCCTAATAATTAAAAAAGCCAAAGACTACTTCTTCCTTATCTGCCATATTCTGATTTTCAGTTAAAACAGTGCAACAGAACTTTATTGAAACAAATAGGTATTTACAATATGGCTGAAATCTTAAAACACTAAATACAGAATCTCTAGGAGCATGAGGCCTCATAACTGACATTCACTCAGGATATTTCAGGTAAAATCATGCATTTTCTGGTTTCTCTGAAAGATGAGTTCTATTCGTGGCTCACTAGTGAACAGAAATCACCCAGACATTTAAAAAATCCTTATTCTTTGTTGCAGACGCTGATCTAAAATTAAAGTTATTTCATCACTAGGTAATTTGATTATAAATCAAGTTAAGAAATCATGTTTTATATTCTTTTACTTTCTGTTAAAATTTAACCAATGTTATAGTTTTTCATGGAATAAATTTCCAGCTGAAAAGCTACATGTCCGTTTACCTCCGCAATCCTCTCACATTTGTTATTCTCCTTCCCAGAGGATACACTCCTAAACCAGCACAGATTTCATAATCACCTATTTTTCCTTTCATTCCTTTCCATAAAAGCATTAAAATTTAACTTTGCTCTGAAAACAATGTCTTCATTGTCAGCCTAATTTCATTACCCTCTGCCTCTCTCCTTCTACTTATTAGCCTGTCTTCAAACTATGTCAGTGCTATTCATGTGCACAGTGGAAAGCCTTTGACAAAAAATATTGAATTTAAAAAGGGAATGATTCCACTCCAGAATTATTTTGCAAAAACAAGCTGGGTCTTCCACCCTTAGTCCTTTAAATTTCCAGTTTAACATGCAACAGAAATGAACTTAGGAAAATTAAGAGCAACAGCAAGATCTGGTATTATTAAGTGATACAGTGTGACAAATGAAAATAATGAAGAGTGCCTCGACAATGAAAATACATATATTTGAACATGTGTTAGAAATTAGCAAGGGACTCAAGTAAAAATAATTGATTCAACAAACCTCAGAATTAATCAGCTGCAATCCATAAACAACTTTGTAGTTTACTTAATAAAAGAAAGGTCAAGATTATATTGATATCATATATTATGTAGAGAAACAATACTGATAACGTTGTGGCAGAGAAAGGACTGAGTTTGACATTATTCACAAAGTAAAATAAGCAAGTTATCCTAAATGAGTGGCAATAAAACTGTGACAACATAGCAGACTGTTCTTCTGTCCATCTGACTGTGAAGCCAAAAATCTTAGTGACTGTGAGGCACACTTAGCAGGCTACAGAGAAGAGACAATAATTAATAAAGACAACTTCTCAAAAAATAACTTTAAACAGCTTTTTCAGACATAAAACTGTCACAACTTTGATGTCGAAAATCTCAGGCTCTTCCAGACTTACAATGGCATAAATCAATAAACATCTATCAGCAGTTAAGCATCTGGTGCCTATCACTCCAAACACTCTTGTCTTATTATTTCCTTGTGTTCCCATCTGAATCTGTATCCAAGCGCTGCCACTTGTCTCTGCTTGGGAACACAGATCACCTTTTTGTTCTGTTTTTGCACAGCACCTAGCAGAGTGTTCTGCAGCTTCTTCTTTTATGCATTTTTGCAACACTAATACTAAATAATGTTACTCCCAATGTAACTCCAAAAAGATTTTACACAGTGCTAAAGGCATGCAATTCTCATATGGAGATATGCTGTTTCTGGCCCAGGAATTAAGTTCACTTGCTAAGAGCTTTGGGCAGGGGAAACTCTTCATTTTGAAAGGAAGATGATTTATTGGGCAGGTTGAGTTCCAAAAAGAAATGGCAGCTGTTTCCAGCTGCTGTGAGTTTAACCACATCACAAGAAAATGGATGAATGGGCAAAAAGCTGCTGTTATGACAGCCAAAGATATCATTCATTAAAACTCTACACTCATATTTACTGAGTCATGAAGACACAGAGAAAAATACTCATTTTCCAGAGTGATAATACAATGAGGTATACTCATCTGTGGGACAAGCAACCACAATTAGAGATTGCAGACACGACCGGACACTGAGCCAGGAGCCTTGCTTCAACTTAAATGCAACTGGGTAACAGTAGCCAGATGGATCTTACGAATTCATGTGAACTTCAGGCAGAGGGCTGGCTCGCCTGTGGTGCAGGACAAGAAAGTGAGCACATCTGCAGTTTGAGCTGTACCATGTTCAGCAAGTGACGCTCCCACAGATGGCAAGTCCCTCAAGAACCACAAGAGACTTTGGGGGAAGGATCCTAAAAGGATGTTGAAACCCAGAACTATCAGCTTGTGCCTAGGATGCACAGCAGAGATGAGAATGTCAGTGCTTGCATGGAAACCCCTCTTGATTACTATGAATGTGCTTCAAATACCTGGGAAGAGGTCAAGTGGGTACATTTCTAATTCAATAAGGCAGCTTGTTCCTCACACGAACAAAAGAAAGGGCGATTAGAAAAGCAAAAGTAACTCTAGTAGTGGGCTTGCTTTGAGGGAAGGACTGAATCTGAGATGCTGCTATGTTATTGCTATTCTAAGCAGAGGATTCAAAACTACCATGTAAATTCTTGTAATGCACATTGGGGAAAGTACTCACATCCAATCTGTTCCGTGTTGCACGGTCCTTGCAATGCACCCGTGCAAAATCATTTTTACTTCAGTAACCTCATCAAATCTGGTCACTTCACAATGTATTTTTCCCTTGCATTCAACTGCTAACCTTGCAAACCCAAGCTGAAATATGCAGGGCAAACAGAGCTTCCTCTGGCATGAAGTAATATGGGTTCGTACACCCAAGAGGCCACGTTTTTTTAGAGCACTCAAAGTCAGATGATCTACACTGTCCAAACTGTTCTGCGCTAGACAGTCAAAAGATCCCAGCTGGGATTTAAGCGACCACATAAATGACAGGTATCTGGCCCCCAGCAGCGCCCACTGCATGTAGGTGTCTAAATAGGAAGCAAGTTCTTTTGAAAATCTGTAACCAATATGGCAACCTGTGCCAAGTTCTCGCCTGCCTAGATCTCAGCAAGTGCAATGAACCTGGTTTTGGTTTTCCTTGCATCTCTGTGCAGTAGGAATAAATGTACGAAATCAGTGTCATTACCCTCACGTGCTTGCAAAGGGAATCATGCTCTCTCACTGTTCATTCTGGCTCCAGTAACACCAGCGACTAGGAGTAGAATTTGGCCCTTACATTTGTATCTGAAATAGCATCATAAAGTGATTTTTCTGTACCTCTCACAGATATACCAGTTTGCAATCACAACTGGAATAAAATAATATTGCCATTAAAGAAAGTAGTCAAAGGTGCCAATTTTACTTACTCATTTTCATAGTGAAGCCAAGCTTCGGGGGCCTATGCTTATTTATCATACCATCGTGAATAAATGCAACTGAACTGAATTTACCCACTTCTTTTCTTTGTCAGTAAGTGCTCACTCCTCTCACAGAATATGTGCATTTATCCATTTCTGATTTACCATTACATCACTATACTTCTCTTAATTACGTTTCAGTTATGCACAAAAGCTAGATGAAGTATTATTAAGCTTTTTTCAGTTCCTATGAAGTCCTAAAGACTCTCTAAAATGGCAATCTTTAAAAGAATAAATTACATTTACAGCAGAATTGCAACTCACATTAATCAAATGATCATTAAATCATCAAGATTCTTGCTCCCAGATTGTTCAATAAACTTGGTTTCCTGCTTTTCCTGCCTCTGTTTTGTCTGTAACTCTTCTGACTCTTCAAGTATTTCCTAAACTGGGATTTAAGTCCTATCTGTCAATTCTTCTGCGTAAGAGACTGTTTTCTATGCCAATATAAATGCAAAAGTCAGAAAACATGGACAGACTTGCCTGCAAGACACATTCTTTCCGTAATAAAGATCAATCCAACACTTCTACAATTAGCAAGGTTAAATTACTTTGCAATCCATTTGAAAAGATAGAGGCGAGCAATGTAATGTGTTTTAAATACAAAGTCCTCTGTGAAACTACCCCTTAAACTACCAATCACAAATTGTTAGCTCCACAAACTAAATGTAACAAGTGCGTTTAACAGCAAAAATAATGCAAACTATCATCGACATGAAAAATACGAGTGCCCCAACCATTTAGGACATTCAGTATAACCAAAACATTACTCTGCAAATAATTTTAACATTTAACTTCATTATTTCATTTGCTAGATTACGTAATAGAAATTAGTATCCTATTAAACGTCAGTAGAATGAAGAAACTATTTATTAATTAAAGGTTACTATTTTCTATGGTCAAATACATTTGACAGCAGTCGGACACTCTACGTAACCAGGAATCTCCTTGACTTAAGCTTTAAGTTCCCCCATCCAGCAATTCACCTGAGAACTGCAGGACAATTACCTGTGTGGCACCACACAGGAGAAACAGTTTTAAAAGGCTGTCTTACATACATACATATGTACATATGCAATCTATACATTATTCACGTACAGGATCTGTTGTGTTTCTCAATAAACTTTCGTCCAAGAATTTGGACCATCGTTGGGCTAGATTCACAATCAGTATAAACTGAAGCAGCTTTGCTGACATTAGGGGAGCCATGCTGAGATGTACTGACTGTAGGCAGAGTCCAAGCCCTGTGAGTAGAGTACGGTGGAAAAACTTTTGAGTAAGAGACAGTACATGTCAAACAGATTAGAGCTGGGTGACTCTACACTAGACCAATAGCAAAAATTTAAAGGACGTAATGGAAGAAGAGTAGGTACTCAGTAGGTACGCCCCAAGGCTAGATGTGGATTTGAAAAACTTGGGCTTAAGAGCTGGGTGCTTCATCTTCTATATCAGCTTTCATACCTGCCATTCCCATGGTTTTACATTAAAATATATATTCTATAAAGTTATATATATTGCATATATAGTTTAATATATGATACATAACTATATACCTGCATTCTCTGGCCTTGGATATTAATGGTAGAGAAGTACATATTCTGTTTTTATTTGCCCATTCAATACCCTTGTCACAGCATTCTTCCATTGAAAGATCTGCAGAAATGAAGAAAGAAAAACACAACAATACATTTAATACAACCTTAGTAAATGGTATTGCATCTGCCAGTTAAAAAAACCCAAACAAACAAACAAACAAAAAAAACAAAATAAAAGAGGGTCAGTTCATCTTCCCCTCCCTAATCTACACACAGAATAGTGCACCCATCCAAAAGGCAGCCATGGCCAAACGAAGCATCCGTGAGCACCTTGCAATCAGCCCAAGTGCTGGAGGTATTCCTTCCTCGGTGAAGCAGACTGCAGTTTCCCTTAACCTTCCACATAAAGACACAGCCTCGGGACTGATACTCCAGCAGAAAACAGTTCAGATAGAGTCCTAAAAGGATCTGCTGGGTTGCACTCCTTTATTATCAAAAGCAGCAGCAGCAATAAGCAACCTTTTAAAATCCTGAAGAATACAGGATAAATTAAATAACTGTCTGGTATGAAAGACAGAACTATTTTTTCCTGAGGTTATTATCCAATTAATCTGTTTTACTCAAAAGTACGTCTGTAAATGCAAAAGTATTGTACAGAGAGACAGAAAGGTATATGGTATTTTGATCACTTAACATATGAAAGAAAAAGTGATATAGATGCCAACTGATACCAACCCTGAAACTAAAGAGAAAAGCACACTGAAGATAATTATTTGTGCAGAGTATGGTCTTTGCAAAAGGCTCTAATTTAATAAAACTAAATACTGTTAATGAACTGACAAGCACTACAGGTTTGTTTCATACTCCAAGTGCAAAAGTTCACTGCACAGCAGGTGTATCAGAACTTGGAATAAAACATGAGTCACATTTTCCTATTAATTATCTTGTAGTCCAGACATTGAACAGCTCCTTGTATAACAAATATGCAATCTGTGTAAAAAAACATCTGATTATCAAGAGGGACAGCTTTCCAATGTTTTCTTTGTTTCATAAGCTTTTTGACTGATGGCCCTGACAGGCTGCACCCACGGGTGCTGAGGGAGCTAGCTGATGACATTGCCAGGCTACTCACGATTATCTTTGAGAGGTCATGCAAATGAGAGAAGCTCCTGAGGAATGGAAGAGAACAAATGCCCCCCTGTCTTCAAGAAGGACAAGAGAGAAGATCTGGGAAACTACAGGCTGGTCAACCTCTTCTCACTGTCCTAGAAGGTATGGTGAAAATCCTCCTGGAAACAATGTCCAAACACATGAAGGACAAGAAGGTGATCAGGAGAAGTCAGATTGGATTTATGACGGGATATCATGCTTAACCAACCTCATAGCCTTCTACAATGAGGTGGATAGCTTGGTGGATGAGGGGAGAGCAGTGGGTGTTGTCTACCTTGACATCAGTAAGGCTTTTGACACTGTCTCCCATAATGCCCTTATAGACAAGCTGACAGTGTAGAGGTTAGGTAAGTGGACAGTGAGGGGGACTGAAAATTTGCTGAATGGCCAGGCCCAGAGGGGTGTGATCAGTGGCACAAAGTCCAGTTGGAGGCAAACCACTAGTGGTGTACCTCAGGGGTCAATACTGGTTCCAACACTGTTCAGCATCTTCATTAATGACCTGGACACTGGGAAAGAGTGCATCCTCGACAAGTTCACAGATGACACAAAAGTGGGAGGAGTGGCTGATGCACCAGATGGTTTTGCTGCCATCCAGAGGGATGTCAACAGGCTGCAGAAATGAGCAGTGAGGAACCTCGTGAAGTTCAGCAAAGGGAAATGCAAAGTCCTGCATCTGGGGAGGAATAAGCCCTATGCACCAGTACACACTGGGGTCTTACCAGCTGGAAAACAGCTCTGCAGAGAAGGACCTGAGTGTCCTGGTGGACACCAAGTTGATCATGAGCCAGCAACACACCTTCACAGCAAAGAAGGCCAACACCATCTTGGGCTGCATTAGACAGAGCACTGGCAGCAGGTTGAGGGAGGTGATCCTTCCCCTCTGCTCAGGACCGACAAAGCCACACCTGGAGTGGTGTGTCCAGTCCCGGGATCCTGAGTTCAAGAAAGATATGGACTTACTGGAGTGAGTCCAGTGCAGGGCCACCAAGATGATTTATGCACTGGAGTACATTTCGTATTATGAGAGAGCTGGGACTTTTTAGCCTGGAGAAAAGAAGGTTCAGGGGGGATCTGATTGATGTTTATAAATACCTGATGGGAGGGGATGAAAAAGAGGGAGCCAGACTCCTCTCAGTAGTGTCCACTGACAGGACAAGAGGCAATTGGCACAAATTATACCATAAGAAGTTCCATCTGAACAGAAAAAAAACCACTTCTTTACTGTGAGAATGTTCAAACATTGGATGATCTCAAGAGGTCCCTTCCAACCGAAACAATTCTGTGACTGAAATGAAAAATAAATAAGACCCTTTCATCTGTAGGTCGCTGTGCTACACAGAGGAAGGCAAATCTCATTTACTTCTTTTTGACGGAGAAGCTGAAGTACAGAAGGATGAAATTACTTGCCCAAATTACACAGCAAGCTGGTGGCAGAACAGGGAGTGCACACCAGATCATTCCCAGACCATCTCTCTCCACTGGATCATAAAATGCCTCACATGATTGCCTCATTCTTAGTTGTGCTCCAAGCACATCTAAAGGGAGCAAAATTCAA
>VYZW01047480.1:5838-37730 GCA_013401315.1 Balaeniceps rex
GCTAGTGTTCTTACTTGCATCTGTAAGAACAGATGCGCTGTTCTGGCATTATTTGGTTTCCACTGTTACTGTGTTATGGTCTGAATGATTTATTTGGTCTGATAAAGTTGAAAGAGCACATGACTGTTTTCTTTAGTAGCCTTGCCTTAAATGATACTAAAAGTTTTTTTTCCAAATTGTGACTTAACTGTAGGAGTTGTGTTTTGTCTAGCACTGAATTAGTAAACCAGGCAAATTTTAATCTTGAGGTTTGCTGCTTCTATTTCCAGCTACCTAGTCAGTTCTCCTTCTAAAACAGTTTAGGAAAAGAGAGCTTTTTAGCATGCCTAGAGAAATTCAGGGTAAACAAATCAGGCTGATGGACGAGTGCAAATAAGTTCCAAAGCTTTGAGGTGTCTGTATGTGAAATGTGTTCTCATCAGTTCCTCCTTGATACCTCTTCAGATTGTAGCTGTGACAGATGGCACAAGAAGGAGGTGTTAGTTTGGGGACATGTGAATTGTAGTCAGCAGTAGGTGATTAAACTGCCAGATTAAACTTTATCTACAGATTTGTGCAAAGTCAAAGAAGATCACGTGCTGTGCTTACTATGCAATACTCAGTTTAACAAGTTGGCTGCTGTTCTTTGCACCAGCATCGGTTTCTGTGTGTATTTAATGGTGTGAACTCGGTCAGAATTCTTCAAAGTAGAATTATTTGAGGTGAAGAACAGCTGGGTGATGTTTTGGTTGTCTCCATCAAAAAGCAGTATTTCCTTTCTCCTGGTAATAATAATGAATGAAAGCAGTAATTCCCTCAATTTCTTCTACCTAACCCAGTAACAAGCTTGTTTATTTTACAGTATATAGCGTATGTGTCTGACTCTGATCTTATTTAACAATTCAGCTTATCGTTAAGGTTGAAATAGGACATTTATTGAAGCATAATATCATTGTATCATATTGAGGAAGGGTTTTTTGTTGTTTTTCAGCAATAATCATTGGCCCTGATGGTCATCCGTTGACAGTCTACCCCTGCATGATTTGTGGAAAGAAATTTAAATCTAGAGGTTTCTTGAAAAGGCACATGAAAAACCACCCGGAGCACCTTCTTACTAAGAAGAAATACAGATGCACAGACTGTGAATACACTACGAATAAAAAAATAAGTTTACATAACCACTTGGAGAGTCATAAGCTGACCAATAAAACAGAAAAGCTTATTGAGTGCGATGAGTGTGGGAAGAGCTTCTCTCATGCAGGAACTTTATTTACTCACAAGATGGTGCACAGGGACAAAGGAGTTAATAAAATGCACAAGTGCAAATTCTGTGATTACGAGACAGCAGAACAAGGATTACTGAGTCATCACCTGTTAGCTGTCCACAGCAAGAACTTTCCTCATATTTGCGTGGAGTGTGGCAAAGGATTTCGCCATCCGTCAGAGCTCAAGAAGCACATGCGAATCCACACTGGTGAAAAACCGTACCAGTGCCAATATTGTGAATACCGATCTGCCGACTCTTCTAACTTGAAAACTCATGTAAAGACTAAACACAGTAAGGAAACGCCATTCAAGTGCGATATTTGTTTCCAGACTTTTTCAGATACCAAAGAGCTACAGCAGCATACGCTTATGCATCAAGAAAGTAAAACACATCAGTGTTTGCATTGTGACCATAAGAGCTCAAACTCGAGTGATCTGAAACGACACATAATTTCAGTCCACACAAAAGACTATCCTCATAAGTGTGATATGTGCGATAAAGGCTTTCATAGGCCTTCAGAACTGAAAAAACACGTGGCGGCTCACAAGGGTAAAAAATTGCACCAATGCAGACATTGTGACTTTAAGATTGCAGATCCGTTCGTTCTGAGTCGCCACATACTCTCAGTCCACACAAAGGATCTTCCATTCAGGTGCAAGAGATGTCGAAAGGGCTTTAGGCAGCAAAATGAGCTGAAAAAACACATGAAAACACACAGTGGCAGGAAAGTTTATCAGTGTGAGTACTGTGAGTATAGCACTACAGACGCCTCAGGCTTCAAACGGCATGTTATTTCCATTCATACAAAAGACTACCCTCACCGTTGTGAGTATTGCAAGAAAGGTTTCCGAAGGCCTTCAGAGAAGAACCAGCACATTATGCGGCATCATAAAGATGTTGGGCTGCCTTAAAGTCTCTTTCACAGACTTATGGCTGGAATTATAAAGGAATTTTGCCTTTCAGGCAGTTAGCTTATTTTAAAGCCAATCACCTGCGCTCACACACAAAAAAAAAACAACAAAAAAAACATACTGTGCATTTGATTTGTTGCTGTATAAAAATAGGATTATTGCTTCTAGTTGACTTTTATACTTTTTGTTCAATAGCGTGTTCTGAATTCTATTCAGTTTGTTTAATAAATGAAGAAAAGATGGCAACAATAAAGTTGCATTTAATAAAGTAAACCCTGTCTCTTACTGAATTTTTCAACCGTAATAGTTTATTTAAGTATATTTATCTTACTGACCTCGTTGATGCTCACAGTGTCCATGTTAATGCAGTTTTGTCGTGAATTTTAAAAAATATGAAATTTCTCTTGATAAAATTGTCAGAGGTGTGTATAAAATGGGGAATTGTGGTGCTGAAGATAGTCACTAGGGCACACCTGATTGTCTTGTTTTGACTATACAGACTTTGTGGCAGGTTAACTATTTTGCATTTGGGGAGTTACACATCTAACTTTATTGCGGAAAACTATTCTGCGTTTTAATTCAGGTTTCAGAGATAAAAATTTTTACAAAGTGGTTTGGGGCATTTGTTATCTTTCTCTGGCGAATTTAAAAGTGTACTCAAATATTATGTTTATTGTTGTGTGCTGCTTTGTCTTTGAAAGGTTTTGCCAGTTACAAAATGAGTGGTTTTTTTTTCAATTTACTGCTGTCTTAACATTGGAAATGTAAGATACTCTTGTTCCATTTGCAGAGTCAATAGATCACAACTGTCTGTACGTGCCGGTAAACGTACCTCAAACTTAATGCTTTTATGTATATTACTGTTTCTTTGAAAAAACATTTTGTGGTTCAAGTCACATTGTTATTGTCAGTTGTTTTAGAATAAAATTTAAGACCAAGAGGTGCCTCGATTTTGGAAACGAGATATTTACAGTGAGAGCTTCAGAGGGGGGTGGAGCGGAGCAGATGTGTTCATAAGGAGTAGAGATGTTTTAATGTAGACATCCTTAATAAGAAAAGTAACTTCTGATAGTAACAGAACTGTTTCTAAATTGAATGTTTTTCCTAAGCCATTTGCAGCTGTGTTAAGCTGCTGCTTATTAATCAGTACAGTATCCAGAATTAACCCAGTTTTTTAATCTGTTTATAAACAGCTGGCAGAACATTACAATTATTATATGCAATTTTGCCACCTGAAGACTATCACGAAATAGCGCCATGTCATTTGCTAACTGCAGCATAAATGTACCAAGTACGAAGTCACGTACCTTAACAGCAACTGTGGAGCAAAAAAACCCAAACCGTTTAATTACATGCTAGATTTTAGGACCCGGCCCTGCTCCCCTTGCTCAAATTCCCGCCAAAGCCACTGGTTGGCGATGGATTGCAGAATTCGGACCCAGCTGCCGGCCAGTTTAGGATAGATTTGTAACCAGCAATTCACTAATGGAAAAGGTTCAGAGCCTGGCCCAGTGTTGACTTGTTTCTAGGGCAGGCAAATTTCCTATTGCAATGGAACAGGAATTTTAGCGATGATTTCAGGTTTGGGGTGATAAAGGGACGAAGGTTTCCTTTCAGATGTGCATCTTCTAAGCCTTTTGTATTTTGTTTTGTTACCAAGCCCTGCTCCTACTGCTCAGCCCTTTTTCACTGTAAGCCGAAATACTTGTGTTTAATTTGCAGTTTGGGAGGGTCGGATGCCATGTCACTACCTTTGTTGCATAATGGTTTGTTTTTTTTTTCTTTTGATGCCTGCTTGACAGTGCCCCCAGACTTGTCCAGTGTGCTCTTGTGTAATGTCACTGCTAACGGGCCGTGAACGTTGAGCGTGTGACACCTAGGTGTGCTGCACCGCACCTTCGTTGAAATCCCTGGTGAAGCCAGTGGATTTCCTACGTGGCCGCAGCTGGCTGGCTGTTGCCTGCCGATTGCCAAATCATATGCGGTAAAACCCGGTAGGGATTCTCCATTCGCGTCTCGCAGAGTACCCTCCTGCGACTGTTTTTCCCCCCTCTTGCGTTCAAGCGTTTTCTAACTGGAAACCTGAAAAGCGTACAAAATCTGCATAAATTCCCATAGCATCGCTGAGGATTTTAGCCATTTTGAACTTTATTTTTTTAAATAAGCTGAAAGACAAAGAACACAATTTTACACATTTTCTTTCTCTTACGTAGCCTGGAATCATACACACCTTTTTTTTTTTTTTTTTTTTTAAAGCACAATGTTGAAACTTTTTTTTTTTAAATAATTAAGGGTTTGGTCAAGTGGATTTTGTAAAATGTATTTGTCTGTATAAAGAGAAAATGAAATTATAGTTATTGTTAATGTACTGACATTAGTTACAGGTTAGTTTTAATTCTTAAATAATTTGCTTAGCAAATGCTATAAAATGGATGTTTCAGTTTAATGTTTAAAAAAGGTACAGATTTTTACAAGGACATAATATAAATTATTGTTCTGTAGAAAATACCCTGTTAAATATTGTATACGTCCTTCCCTCTGTACACTTTGTAAAAAAGACAAAAGAAAAAAACAAAATACATAGAATCATATAGGGATGTGTGACATTATTGTAATTGTGTACTTGATAATAACGTGAAAAAATAAAATTCAAAATATTTTCCTGTTAATGAACGTTTAGTCTATTTGATGCCAGTACCGTGGTCAAGTGTTGTTCTGAGGGACATGGCCGTCTCGAACTCTAATGCACTTTAGCTTGTTTTTCTGCTCCCCATTTCTTTGGCTCATTTTGTGTAGTACTGGGGTGCAGGTGATTCAATCCCTCACTTGGTTGAAACGTACCTTTACAAGAAAGTCTGCAAAAGTGAGAGGCAGGGATGGCAGGCAGGTCTTCGAAATCCATTTTAATGGCTGTTTCTATATTAAAGGATTCATGTCTGTTGAGCTGCTTATAACGCCTTAATGTTCTTCAGCAAGGTGGTTACCTACTACGTGCTAATACGCTGTCCCAAAAAGCCCGGAACAAACCTCAAGTCGAATGAGGTGTACCGCCGTCGTTGAAACTAAATTAATAAAATGTGTTTCCCCGGTGCCTCTTCTTTTGGCGTGTGAGCCCCCGTGGGGGCCAGCGGGAGCCTGGCTGCCTTCCCTTCCCTTCCACCCGGGATGGGTGAGCAGGGTGCAGCTTGGGCAGGGGATGGCTGGGCTGGATCTCTGCCCGTCCTCACCACCTGCCCCAGCTCCACCAGCCACTGCTTCCCTGAGGGGCCGGCACCGGCCGGCGGTGGGGATGGAGAGGGCTTACGGCTGTTTTTCCTGCTGCTCTGTGAATGCTTCAGCCTGGTTAAATTAAACTGTGCGTGTGGGAACTGTTTTGGTAATAGTTCCTCTGGGACAGGCCACCCCGCTTTAACAGCGCATGTGACCTAATGTCAGTGTGTTGCCCCCACTAGCCTAATGACAGAAGTGCTGCTGGGTCTCCTTGCCCTCTGCACCTGCCTGAGAAGGGAGGAGGTGAAACATGGAGGTGGCGTGTCTGCTGGCCCAGATGTCGCCAGGATATTTAGTCCAGTTAGTTTACTCTCACTGGATACCTTTGGGAAATGCTGACTCATTCACTCCTCATCTTGGTTCATCGTGCAGCCAGACTGGCACCGGGCAACTCTTCATAGTAAGAAGCTGTCGCGCCGAGTTGCCAGCGATCTGCTTTTGATTTGATTTGTGATCTCGTTTTCTCCATCCACCTGACATTCCTCAACCGCTCGTCACGAAACTGTACATTGAGTACCAGAGACATTCAGGGACTGGAGAACACATACACCCATTTCTGGCTGCTGCGAGGAAGAGGCAGGAGCAGTTACCAGTTCTAGCTCGCACAGACTAGCAAATCCCGCCCCCCCTTGGATCTACCCCGCTTCCTCTTGGATTTCCTTAGCTGTGAAAGCCTCACTACTTCGCTGCCAGGCTCTGCCAAAGGCTCCCCAGCTTGCCCAGGTGCCTGCAGCCCGCGCGGGTGACGTCCCTCGCCCCCCTCGCTGGGACGCAGCAGCAAAGGCACCCCGAGCCTGGATGCCAACCTAGGAGTTCTTTGACAGCCTTATTTGCAAGCCAAAAGGCTGTGTCACTAATTAGGAAAAGAAGTGGCTGGCTAACAGCTCACCGTGGTTTGCTGCCTCATTAAAGGTCGTAATTAAAATTAAATAATATATCATTAATAGGAAACACAATTACTACGTTAACAATTATGACAGGTAGAAAACTGACCAAGGAGTGGCTGACTGGAACCAATAAGCAGGGCAGCGGAGTGGTCAGGAGCAAAGAAGTAGATGTCAATACACGTAAAAGGCAGGCACGGCAAACACCTTTCACTAGGTGGAGAAGTTTGAAGGCAGGGTTGGTTGTTTTGGTTTCCTTGAAATACTGATGCAGAAAAGGCAAGCATTTTGAATATTTTTTCTTTTCTAAAAGTAGCAGAAGTATCAAATGAGGCTGGGTGTGTTTTTTCCCGGACCTGTGGCAATCAAGAATGCTATTAATTTCTATAGGCGACAAGCACTTTAAAAACTGCAAGCACAGTTGGTTCAGAGGCCATGTAGCATACAGACTTTTGTAATATTTACTGGAATCCCACAGAAACTCCACAAATCTGGAAAAATGTTACTGTTCTATTGAAGACAAAACTTAGCGGCACGAGCCCAGGCAAAATATTGGGATAGAGAATTGCTGCCATTAGGACCAAGTAAAGAACCTGAAGGGAACAGAAAAAGAGGTAAACACAACGAACGTGTCCTATGTTATAGATGCAGGCCATACATACCTGCCCTAGCTTTGAACAAGCTTGCTCAAGACCTTGGTAGATCAGAGCCCCTATGCTGAGCTGTCCCTGGTGTGAAAGCGCAACCCCCCCCTGCCCCGCACCTGAGCCCCGCCCACCACCACGCCTGCTCGCCCCTGCTCTGTCTCTTGCCTTATCTTCTGCTGCAGTTTAACCGTTGATTGAGGTTGGCTTCAGCCAGCTCCGCCGTGGAGCCAAGGGTGGGGTGTCATGAGCTTCAGGCCAGGTGACTCCCATTGTGGTGTAGTCTATGGGGCTACAATCACAAGTCTATGGAGCTGGATGGGATCCACCCGAGAGTACTGAGAGAGCTGGCGGAGGAGCTTGCCAAGCCACTCTCCATCATCTATCTATCAGCAGTCCTGGTTAACAGGGGAGGGCCCAGATGACTGGAGGCTTGCCCATGTGACACCCGTCTACAAGAAGGGCCAGAAGGAGGATCTGGGGAACTACAGGCCTGTCAGCCTGACCTCAGTACTGGGGAAGATTATGGAGCAGTTCATCCTGAGTGAGCTCAACAGGCATGTGCAGGTCAACCAGGGGATCAGGCCCAGCCAGCATGGATTCATGAAAGGCAGGTCCTGCTTGACCAAGCTGATCTCCTTCTATGACAAGGTGACCCACCTAGTGGATGACCGGAAGGCTGTGGGTGTTGTCTACCTGGACTTTAGTAAAGCCTTCGACACTGTCTCCCACAGCATTCTCCTGGAGAAGCTGGCAGCTCATGGCTTAGGCAGGTGTACTCTTCGCTGGGTAAAAAACTGCCTGGGTGGCCGGGCCCAAAGGGTGCTGGTGAATGGAGTTAAATCCAGTTGGCCACCAGTCACAAGCAGTGTTCCCCAGGGCTCAGTACTGGGGCCAGCCTTGTTTAATATCTTTGTCAATGATCTGGATGAGGGGATCGAGTGCACCCTCAGCAAGTTTGCAGATGACACCAAATTGGGTGTGAGTGTCAATCTGCTCGAGGGTAGGAAGGCTCTACAGAGGGACCTGGACAGGCTGGATCGATGGGCTGAGGTCAATTGTATGAGGTTCAACAAGGCCAAGTGCCGGGTCCTGCACTTGGGTCACAACAACCCCATGCAATGCTACAGGCTTGGGGAAGAGTGGCTGGAAAGCTGCCCAGCGGAAAAGGACCTGGGGGGGCTGGTTAACAGCTGGCTGAACGTGAGCCAGCAGTGTGCCCAGGTGGCCAAGAAGGCCAACAGCATCCTGGCTTGTGTCGGGAATAGTGTGGCCAGCAGGAGTAGGGAAGTGATCATGCCCCTGTACTCGGCACTGGTGAGGCCACACCTCAAATACTGCATGCAGTTTTGGGCCCCTCGGTACAAGAAGGACATTGAGTTGCTGGAGCAGGTCCAGAGAAGGGCAACAGAGCTGGTGAAGTGTCTAGAGCACAAGTTCTATGAGGAGCGGCTGAGGGAACGGGGGTTGTTTAGTCTGGAGAAGAGGAGGCTGAGGGGAGACCTTATTGCTCTCTACAACTACCTGGAAGGAGGTTGTAGCGAGGTGGGTGTTGGTCTCTTCTCCCAAGTAACAAGCAATAGGACAAGAAGAGATGGCCTCAAGTTGCATCAGGGGAGGTTTAGATTAGATATTAGGAAAAAATTCTTTACTGAAAGAGTGGTCAGGCATTGGAACAGGCTGCCCAGGGAGGTGGTGGGGTCACCATCCCTGGAGGTGTTCAAAAAACGTGTAGACGTGGCACTTTGGGACATGGTTTAGTAGGCATGGTGGTGTTGGGTTGATGGTTGTACTAGATGATCTTAGAGGTCTTCTCCAACCTTAATGATTCTGTGATTCTGTGATCATTTGGCCAGTCAGCAGGGTTTAACTTGATCTTGGCCAGGCCAACTGAAAACCGAAAGTAAACCCTGTGATTTCCATCCTTTGAACTGGCCAGCCCCAAGAGGAACAGGACTCCTACAGGTTGCTATCGCTGGTCTCACTAACGGGATCACTGACTCAAGGCTCGCAAGCCTCTTAGTGCTAACGAGCTAAGCCCTGACAAGTCTGATGAGGCTTTGCGTACAAGAATTTACTTAATCCTGTGATGAAGAAGAAAAAACCATCTGTGGGGAAGCAATGTGCTTGGCTGGGGTGCCGGCACAGGGCACACCATTCGGCTCAGGGGTTGAAATGGTGTCCCCAGCACCGCAGGGGTGATCTTGCAGCCCAGAAGCAGCCCTGGACATCCAAACCATACAAAACCCACTGAGGTGACTAAAGGATGGACATGGTGCCCTCAGCATTGACCCTATTCCTCTACAGGACCTCTTCTAGCAATCCAGCCTGCGTGTTAATGTAGGCCAGAGCCTTTGGAGCTAGTTGCATGTTCCCTGCCATTTGCATTACAGCTCATTGTATGTTCTTCCAAAAAATATAAATAAATAAATAGAAGGGGCGGGGGGGGAAGTGCTATTTTTAGGCATTTGAAGCTCAACTCTAAGAGACTCCTCTGCAATCTGGAATTGCTTTCAAGTTTCAGAGTCAAGATCAAGTTAGTTTAGTTTTCTTTTAAATAAGACCTGCGGCACACTGAACAGACATCCCTTGCCAAGTATTTTTACCTCTCAAGCACTGATATATTTCACGGGTGGGTGTATATTCTGGGGGACATCTCTTACCTTCTCCTACTTGTATTTATTTGAACGGAGGTGGTAAATCAAGTCCTTCCCCTCCCTGAGAAGCCAGGTATGGTCCTTCAAGTACAGGGGGTTTCTCTTTGCTGGGAACGGGTCTTCTGCACCAGAAAATGTGACGCAGCTGGTGCCTAACTGCCGGTGCCCCCTTCCCAGCCTCCTTGTCTCCCTGCAGCAGGAAGGAAATCTCTTTTTAGCCAGTACTTTCTGTAACTGACCTCCCCATAAGTGGCCAAGTGGGTACTTGGGTTTCATTTGGTTGTCTGCAGCTCATTTCAAAAGCTCTCAACTACAAAAAGAGACATCGAGTAAGAAAAGGAATTGCTGCTCAGCCACTCTTGCCAGCCCAGCGGCCGTCCCTCCCTCCAGCCGGAGCCAGAGGATGAGAGAGGGTTAGCTCCTTCCCTGCATGCAGCCGTCAGGAGGCCCCACGACCCAGCACAAGCGATTTGGACTCCCGGGAAGGCAGCCAAACAGGGATCCTGCTTGCCAGCCGTGCCGGAGCGGACACTTCACGCCCACATTACAGGGCAGGTTTTGGTCTGCGTTTGCAGGTAAGAGCTACCTGGCCTCAGCAGTACAGCTCCATCGTCCCTCCTGCCATGGGCAGGAGCCGATCCTGCCCTCCTTCGGTGGTTCTCTTTAGGCTTGCATGGAAATCCCGGCACAGGGCACTTGGAGCACAGGCTGTTTGCCTTTCTGCAGCAGCCAGCTTCTCCTGATGCTTCCCAGGCTCTGTGCCTGCACGTGTGAAGCATCTGAATTTGTGGTGACAGCCCCGAGCCCCAGAACTGCTCTAAAAAGAGGAGGGCCGGGGCTCCCCTTGCTCTGCAGCTACCATGAGGTGGTATTGCCACCCCGGCTTGCTGGTGTCTTTTTGCAAAGTGTATGTAGTACTATAGAAAGGTCTGTTGTATGGCAATATAGGGTTGTGTTTTGGTTTGTGTGTTTTTTTTTCTGCATCCATGTTAGGTTTATTGTGATATTGGTCAACTGTCCAGTGAGGTGACAGCTTTGGGTACTGCTGCAAAGGAGCTCAGTGGGTCTGGTCAAGTGTCAGCATCGCTCCGACCACCCACAGAGAATTCACACTGCTCCTTGGCAGAGGCTTCTTAGCAAAACCGCTGCGTCGAAAGCCTAACAAGTAAGGAAACTAAAGTACTCTCTTAGTAGGTCCATGATAGATAGGCAAAATGGTATTAATGATACCATATTTATATTAAGAAATATAGTAAATATATAAAGTACATACTCATTTTCTCAGTTTCAAGTACTTCTATATTCTTAGTGCTCTCTGCTTCTGCCAGTCATTTGACCTGCTCTAACATCCCAGCTCCCATACCTGTGAGCGCTTGTTAGTTATGAATCATCCTCTCAAATGGATGCAGTCCTGGCATTCCTTGTTTTCCTGGGCTGTGTCAGACAAAACATGTCCCTCTCTTCTTAAAGCTAACTTACAGCCTTAACAAAACTCTTGATTCATGCCAGTGCAAGAGAAAAATCAGGTCCGTGTTGTCTCCTTTTTCGCATGTCACAAAAGTGTCTTTTCATCCATATTTGTTTCAAAGGACCCATCTTGTCCATTGGATGCAAGTAGGAAACATCCCTGGAGGATGTCGCTACCCCTCCATGGGCTCCAAGCACTGTGGGAGGTGCTCTGGGCACCACACTACCAGGTGTGGGTCCCCCCTGGGGCCTGCATGGCACCTGGCAATCCCAAGACAGTCACAGGTGGCTTTTGGTGCCTAGATGTGAGTAACTGAACCAAGACGAAGAAGTCTAAATAGGATGAGGTAGGACTTTCAGACCCGTGCCACTGTACTCATAGGTTGTCCTCTGAGCTTCTAGCCAACCTGCTAGGCTCTGATTTAAAAATCTCAAAATGAGCACTTTGTGTAGCTTTCTGTCTCCTAAGGCATGAACATCTCTGTGGTCCCTGTTGGAAATGTCCTCATCAGGGCTGGTGCTCTCTGGTGACCTGTCTTGGGCTTTGATTATTGAGTGCACCTGATTTCAAGTACTTGGCTCCTCCAAAGACTCCAGGATTCTCAGTCAGGCACCTCATCCCCTGGCCGGCACGGGGGCATTGGCGTCTCGGGGTGGTGGGACTGACAGGCATCACCCAGCTGGGAGGCAAGTGGAGACAAGCACCACAATCATAGAATCATAGAATCATTAACGTTGGAGAAGACCTCTAAGATCATCTAGTACAACCATCAACCCAACACCACCATGCCTACTAAACCATGTCCCAAAGTGCCACGTCTACACGTTTTTTGAACACCTCCAGGGATGGTGACCCCACCACCTCCCTGGACAGCCTGTTCCAATGCCTGACCACTCTTTCAGTAAAGAATTTTTTCCTAATATCTAATCTAAACCTCCCCTGATGCAACTTGAGGCCATCTCTTCTCGTCCTATCACTTGCTACTTGGGAGAAGAGACCAACACCCACCTCGCTACAACCTCCTTCCAGGTAGTTGTAGAGGGCGATAAGGTTTCCCCTCAGCCTCCTCTTCTCCAGACTAAACAACCCCCGTTCCCTCAGCCGCTCCTCATAGAACTTGTGCTCTAGACACTTCACCAGCTCTGTTGCCCTTCTCTGGACCTGCTCCAGCAACTCAATGTCCTTCTTGTACCGAGGGGCCCAAAACTGCATGCAGTATTTGAGGTGTGGCCTCACCAGTGCCGAGTACAGGGGCATGATCACTTCCCTACTCCTGCTGGCCACACTATTCCCGACACAAGCCAGGATGCTGTTGGCCTTCTTGGCCACCTGGGCACACTGCTGGCTCACGTTCAGCCAGCTGTTAACCAGCCCCCCCAGGTCCTTTTCCGCTGGGCAGCTTTCCAGCCACTCTTCCCCAAGCCTGTAGCATTGCATGGGGTTGTTGTGACCCAAGTGCAGGACCCGGCACTTGGCCTTGTTGAACCTCATACAATTGACCTCAGCCCATCGATCCAGCCTGTCCAGGTCCCTCTGTAGAGCCTTCCTACCCTCGAGCAGATTGACACTCACACCCAATTTGGTGTCATCTGCAAACTTGCTGAGGGTGCACTCGATCCCCTCATCCAGATCATTGACAAAGATATTAAACAAGGCTGGCCCCAGTACTGAGCCCTGGGGAACACTGCTTGTGACTGGTGGCCAACTGGATTTAACTCCATTCACCAGCACCCTTTGGGCCCGGCCACCCAGGCAGTTTTTTACCCAGCGAAGAGTACACCTGCCTAAGCCATGAGCTGCCAGCTTCTCCAGGAGAATGCTGTGGGAGACAGTGTCGAAGGCTTTACTAAAGTCCAGGTAGACAACACCCACAGCCTTCCGGTCATCCACTAGGTGGGTCACCTTGTCATAGAAGGAGATCAGCTTGGTCAAGCAGGACCTGCCTTTCATGAATCCATGCTGGCTGGGCCTGATCCCCTGGTTGACCTGCACATGCCTGTTGAGCTCACTCAAGATGAACTGCTCCATAATCTTCCCCACTACCGAGGTCAGGCTGACCTGATGGCACAGTTCAGGAGTGCACGGCTTTTGCTCCATCACCACAGAGGTGGCTCTACCAGTGCATGATGCTGCCGGCTGCAGATACTGGGTTTGAACACCAAACCAACCCTGAAACCCGCCTCAACACTTTGAGGCCTTAGGGGAGAGGTGGTGAGGGGTGTCTCCAAATGCGGCGAAGACTGTACAGCTTTCCTGGCCGATGCATGCTCAGAAAGCTTGTGGTGTTTCTGACCTGCCAGGCTCCTGCTGCTGGGAGCCTTTCTGCTTGTAGCCATTGGGAGCAAAAGGCAGGAGGGGTGAGAAGCAGGAATTGCTCCAGTGGAGCTGGAAAGCCCCCTGCATGCAAAGCTTGCCCTAACTTCTGCACCTCTCACTGACTTACTGGCAGCAGCCCCTCTGTGATGGGACTGTGCCCTTCCATGGCAAAAGCCCTGCAGTCACAGCTTGTCAAGGCCAAAACGATCTGCAGAGGGATGGATGTGCCCGGGCGTGATGAGCGGCCGTTTGCGTCCCCAGGGAGAAGGGCAGTCTCTCTGGGATGGCCTATGGCTGCAGTGTTGGGTCTTGAGGTCCCGAGGTCTTCCCGCCTCAGCTTTCGGCCCAGTGCCATGCTCCCTGCCCACCTGCCTACGCCTCTGCCTCCAGCTGCGGCCTGCAGCTCCCCGGCCGGGTAGTGGAGCCATAGCCAAGCGAGCCATGGCCCAGTGAGCCACGGCCCAGCGAGCCATGGCCGGGCCAACCCCTCGCAGCCGCTGCCGGCGCCCCTCATATTCGCCTCCCTCGCCCACCACCTCTGTTCTTCATCAGAGAAGATGGGCGGCCACGACACGCACCGCCCGCGGCCGCCGGGCACGCCCGCCCTGGGGCGGGCGGCTGGGGCCGGGCCGGGGCGGGGGGGCCCGTCGCTAGGTGGCGATGCCGGATAAGGACGGCGGCCTCACGCCTCCTGCCTCGGCCCGCTGGCGGGGAGCTTCTCCGACCCCGGGAGCTCTCCCACCAGTGCTCTTCATCTGCCCTCGCTCCGCTCCGGGAGCCCTCTGGCTCTCCTGGGGGACGGGGACAGCGCTGCAAGGGTGGCTGTTAAACCCGCTTTCATCCAGCAGCCCGGGGGACCCTGTCAGCGAAGGTGTTTCCCAGGGGTGTCAGACCCAAGGGCATCTGGGGGGATGAGTGGGCCCCCCCTGCAGAGGTACCACCCCGCAGGGAACAGGGGTATTGGCCCCTACGGGCTTTAGCTGCCTTATTCCCGGGAAGAAGTTAAACACCTGGCTCCGCACCAGCAGTGAAGGGAGGTGGACCTTACCCCAAACCTGTTGCTCAGGCTCCGCGCAACTGGTGCCTGGCCAAGCCCCCAAGAGCGGGACGAAACAGAAATGCCCACCCTGTGGGCCATGGCAGTGAGCAAGGAGACTAGGACACCATCCTGTGGGAAAGCAAGCTCAACTCAGCGTCGCCGATTCACTAGCGAGGGATGTGAGTTAAAGCAAAGTGAGGATGGGATTATACATTGTCTCCAGCGTACAGGCAAATACCTTCATCACAGCTAATGTTGCTACAGCGAGTACCAAAGGAATTAATGATTCACTGCTTAATTTCCTCTTCCCCTACTCCCTCCACCTTTCTTCTGCTTTAATAAACTGGTCTGGAGCCAACTGCAGCATCAGGTTAGTAATGACTTTAAGCACCATTTATGCTGCTATCATGGCAATTTAAATTGTCACTTTCTATTAAAAGGTCTAACTCCAAATGGTTTTAGCTGAAAGCATCGGCACTGACAGTGCAATTAAATAAAGAAACTCTTTTCTTGGGATGTCAGTGCAAACACATTTTAAATAAGGGTTCAGAAGCACCTTGCTAATTTAAACTACAGTATAGCTTTCTAGTGAAGAATAATACCTGATGCAGGGATTTTTTCCATGCTGTGTGACAGTTTTCATTGTCACCATAAGACACTTAAACGCGTGATGTGCCAAAGGAGTCCAGCAGCCTTTGAAAACTGCTTCTCTTCATGATAAACACAGCCACTGCTGCATAAGCAAAAGCCATCGCTTCTCAGCAGATACCCATGAAAAGATTTTCATCATGTTCCTAAAGGACTCTGATTTACAGTCTTGCTTTCCTCCAGGCAGTTTGTAAGAACAAATCGCTTTACTGGGCATCCATCTGATTCTCTGTCTCTAGCCATACCGGTTACCTTTCAGAAATGGACTATGTATGGCACACTTTGCATGTCTCACATTCCTTTTATCTACACATCTTAAGTCCTTTATAAAGCACATTGCTTTGCAGGAAAAGAGACCCCATCTGTGTTACATCTCACCTGTAAAAATTACATCCAGTTCTTCAACTGGCTGCAAAAAAAAGGTACTTTTTGCCAGCTCTGTGCAGCAGCTGCAGTGCCCGTGCCAGGCTGGCCAGCCAACTCCTCCTTCCTCACCTGCTCCCTCTCAACGTCGCCTTCCCTCTAGGTCTGGCCCTTTCCTTCTGCACCGGGCACAGGCTGGTCCTCCTTTAGCAAACATCTCTGGGCTCCTGATCTTCAACTCTACCCCACACATTATGCTGTTTATCTTTTGGTATCAAATAAAAATCCTTTTGCTGCAAGAGGGAAGAATGTGCTGCTATTTCACATGTAAAATGTGTTTAACACCCTAACTGAACTACCTAGCATGAATATTATAAATCACAGCATCACAAAAATATGTTTGCTCAACTTGAGTTGACTTTCCTTATTCCTGTGGAAGAGGCAACCTGACAGCATGGCCTTTTTAGTTTTTTAAAGAGTTACTAGACATCAGACAGAATAACACAACTGCAGTCTTCAGTGACTGTGCCTTAAATAAGAAGTTGAAAAATACCTGAGCAGCTTTAATGGTTTGTATTTTATTTTAATGGCTTTAAAGCTTCTCCAGTACATGACAGTGTCCCTTATGTTATGACCACTATGGTTTCTCTGAAGTGTATTACATCTGCTGGAAATAAATGAGTCATAACATTTAAGCTCCCCCCACCCCGTCCCATTCTCAGTTGCTACAGTTATTGCTCTGAAGGACACAGAGACACATCTTGAGATAAGTACCCGTAGGATGGTTATGGATATGATTTTTATGTCTACACAATTACATTTCTAGCTACAGAGCACTCCATGTTTTACCACTTCACTGCAAAGAACAAATGCAGCAAGAAAGATTGATTTATGGCTAACCTTTACAAAAATAATATGCAAGGGAATAGGATCGAAAGTAATTTTCTTTACAGAATTATGAATACTATTCTGCTTCATTTCTTTTTAAGAAAGGGAGAACAAGCAGAGAAATCTACTGGTATTCTGAGGAGAAATGAAAGAAAGGTATTGAATAGCTGTAGAAGAAGGGAGTTGGGGGTACATGTGGTTAGGACTTTTTACTTAATAATTTTGTCATCATAAAAGTGGCATATTTGTTAAAATGAAAACTTTTCATGAGAACAACCATGTTTTCCGGTTTCAGTGGAGCTCTCACTTTGTGCAAAGCTGCACACTGCCTCTCCCCAACATTTGTCTTCTAGCTAGTTTTTTGTGTCTTCAGCCTTCTTTCAAAGATCTCTTTTTTTCCAAAGCTTTGAAAAAAAATTTTTTTTTTTTAACATCAAAAGAGTTTTATGAGACAGAAGAAATAATTTTCTGTCCAGGTCTAATTTTGGATTAGAAAAGAAAGAGATCTGGGAAACGTGATTAAACAGAAGCACTCTTTAAGGACTAACAGTACATGCAGCATGGCTACGGGAATGTGAAATGCCAACATGCTCAAGTATTAGTCAAAGCAGGTGAGGGAAAATGAGAAAAATCTGCAAAAAATAAGCTACCCCTCTTCATTCTCCAAATATCCACATGGGACTGAAACTCGGAGGCAGAGTGTGATAATACCAAATGGTAAAGCAGGGTGCTACCTTTGATAGCACCTCAATAGCACCAGGCATTACCCCTTTACTGGAGAGCATGGCTTCATCCAAGCCCTGGGCAGGTCAAAGGGTGCTCCCATTTTCACAGACATGGTAGTAAACGAGAAAACTGGACCTGGGTTTCCCAAGGAGATCTTCTAGTGACAAGTTTTGTGTAGCTAGTTCTTGGGCTTCACTGTGGTTAGGTGGAGTGAGCACCTCCTCTCTCGGCATTTCTGCTCGCCAGAAGAGCCCTCAGGGCCTTCTGACAGTGACAGAAGTGAGGCCCTTGGTGTTGGGCCCTTGGAGCCGGAAGCCAGAGGCTAGGAGAGGAAGGAGAGGAGGAGAAGGGGCTTCCTGGCAGTTCATATATGTGTGCGTGTGTGTGCATGCGTATACGCGAACTAGCCAGGAATGGCAGGGTGCCAAATTCCCCAGCTCCATCCCTCCCCACTCCATTCCTGCTGCCAGTGGATGATGATCACCATGACGATGATGGTTCACCACGATGATGATAGATCACCACGACGGATGATAATCACTGTGATGAGGGTGATGATCACCACGATGGATGCCCTTCATGGGAGGCAGTCCAGCCTTGCCTGCATGCATGTAGTGGCCTCCACGTTGTAAGGCCTGGGCGCGGAGGCGTCCCTGTGCTGCCTCTGCTGTGGCAGAAATGTACCCATGGCAAGGTCTTGGCCTCCTGGCGTAATGTCTCATTCAGCGGTGGGGTCACGGCAGAGCCCTACAGTCTGGCCATGGGCTTAAGGGCGTGTGTAGCTCCAGCCCAGCTCAGCCAGGTTCATCCAGAGGGGCTTCCCCTTCACCCAGGTTGAATCCCACCGGGGCAGGCAGAGGTGCACGTGTCACTGGCAAAGAGCTCACTCTGGTTTGGAGCCTCTCCACCCTTTACGAAGCACCTTTCATTTTGGGAGTTTACCCAGGCTATGCAATCGGTAGGAAATATTTGTTCATGGGCTCTTAGCACAGGAAATAACTCTCCCAAAGAAGTAGTTAGACAGGATTGTGCAATTAATGGTTTTATGATGATTTTGTCAGAACAATCCTGACTGCAGGGAGTGGTTGTGTCCTGTAATACCCAAGGAACTTGTCAAAGTTAAACCAAGTCAATAGCTGCAGATAAGCAATCTGAAGGTGCTTCTTTTTCCCGCCTAGCCTTTCTGCCAGGGCTTGGCTGGGAGGACGAAGGACCATATTTAAATGGGGTCATTTGGCTCCCTTCCTCCACTTCTCATCCTCCATGAGAAAATGACACCTAACCATCCTTGTGCTCAGGAAGTTCATTTTCTCGACTTGTTCTTGGACATAAATCAATTGCCTTCGCATTATTTTAGCCGAGGATAAAAAAGAAAACTTTTGCAAGGTCAACATAAAGGGCAACGTAAGTTATTTAAGTTTATCTATAGCTTTTTTTACCCTCTTCTGCCTCTGGTGGGGCAACTGTCACTGTGCCCTCTAGAGAAACCCTAGCCTTGGTGTTTGGGACCATTAGGTGTCGTGGCTAAGGCTGGCACCCCGGCTGTGTGAAGGGACCTTCTCTTGGCCCTTGTGCCATCAGCCATGCTTTGCTCCTGCTCACCCCAACAGACAGGAAAGCCCTCAACTCTGCTCTTCTTTTTCAGACCACAAGAAGCAGCTCAAACAGGCGTTTTCCCACAGGTGGCAGGGGCACCCCGGGCTTCCTCAAGTCCTCCTTCCTCAGGGCAGGCTGTACTGCTGTGCCCAGTGCTGGGGCTCTTCTCCCCGTCCATTTATTGCCAGACATTTCGGCAGGCCAGCTGGCCCCGGCTCCTGCACTCTGTTGCCATTAAAAGTTCTGCTGCCATTAAAAGCTCTGCTTCATTTTGAGGGATGACTTTTAGCAGAAACACTTCTCAGACCTAATAAAGCAGCACCAGCCACACTCACAAGTCTCAGACCTGCTCACTGGTCTTTTCTTCCAATCTTCTCTCTTTTCCATGAGATATAGATACCGTTTCCCTCCTTTTTTAGGCTTCCCTTCCCTTCTCAAATCCTTGCAGGGAATGGGGAGTGTGGGAGGGTTCACTTTTGCTTTATAGCTTTGCCACTGAGGTTGTATCAAATATATAAAATATAATGTGAGTCATTTTTCATTACTTTTTCAGGTATATGCGAAGACCCTGCTAGCGTAGTTTACTTCTTGTTGACCAGTATGTGTCTGCTGTAGGTGCAGAAGTAAGAAGATAATGGCATTTTAAAATTATTTGAGCATACAAAACATACACAGGTACATTCATAAATCAGAGAAGTATCGATGTTCTATAAACAAGCATCTAGAAAACAGAATATTCCAGGGATGCAGCTGAGAACATAAAATGGTTGGTGGGTATACATTATAGCACATATACAAGGAGAGGCTGAGAGAGCAGGGACTGTTCAGCCTAGAGAAGACTCAGCGGGATCTTCTCCATGTATAAAAATACCTGATAGTATTTATACATGGTGGTGGTGTATATATATATATATAAAAAAATACCTGATGATATTTATAGAGGATACGGAGCCAGACTGTTCTCAGTGGTGCCCAGTGACAGGATGAGAGGCAACAGGCACAAACCGAAACACTGAACTTAACAAGACACTTCTTTACTGTGAGGCTGGTCAAGCCCTAGCACAGAGAGGTTGTGGAGTCTCTATCCACAGAGATATTAAAAACCCAGCTGGACATGGCCTGGAGCAACCTGATCTCACTGACCCTGCCCTGAGCAGGGGGGCAGAATAGACAACCACCAGAGGTGCCATCCCTCCTCAGCCCATCTGCAATTCTGCGTAATCCAGCATGACAGCATGGTGTTTCTCTAAGACAACATGACTTGCTGTTTCCTGGGTGTCCCGCACATGGGTGATAGGGTTGGATGGAGAANGCTAGCGTAGTTTACTTCTTGTTGACCAGTATGTGTCTGCTGTAGGTGCAGAAGTAAGAAGATAATGGCATTTTAAAATTATTTGAGCATACAAAACATACACAGGTACATTCATAAATCAGAGAAGTATCGATGTTCTATAAACAAGCATCTAGAAAACAGAATATTCCAGGGATGCAGCTGAGAACATAAAATGGTTGGTGGGTATACATTATAGCACATATACAAGGAGAGGCTGAGAGAGCAGGGACTGTTCAGCCTAGAGAAGACTCAGCGGGATCTTCTCCATGTATAAAAATACCTGATAGTATTTATACATGGTGGTGGTGTATATATATATATATAAAAAAATACCTGATGATATTTATAGAGGATACGGAGCCAGACTGTTCTCAGTGGTGCCCAGTGACAGGATGAGAGGCAACAGGCACAAACCGAAACACTGAACTTAACAAGACACTTCTTTACTGTGAGGCTGGTCAAGCCCTAGCACAGAGAGGTTGTGGAGTCTCTATCCACAGAGATATTAAAAACCCAGCTGGACATGGCCTGGAGCAACCTGATCTCACTGACCCTGCCCTGAGCAGGGGGGCAGAATAGACAACCACCAGAGGTGCCATCCCTCCTCAGCCCATCTGCAATTCTGCGTAATCCAGCATGACAGCATGGTGTTTCTCTAAGACAACATGACTTGCTGTTTCCTGGGTGTCCCGCACATGGGTGATAGGGTTGGATGGAGAACTGGTGCTGGAACACAGCCTAGACAGATGATCTCCACTGGCACACGAAGGCAGTGAGTTGCTTGGGCACAGGCATATCTTTAACCTCCTGAAATGGTTCCTGATTTTCCTGCATCATGGCTTCTCAGGGACACTCTCAGTTCCACAGAGTTTTATACAGGTCAGCAACTTTCCAGTGGGATAGAAACAGCTTCCACAAAGGCCACTACAGACAGTGGGAACTGCAGGCAGAAAGCAAGTAAAGGCAAGGAAACACCCCTTCTTCCATAACTGCAAGAACCAGAAGCACATGAATGCATTTGGGAACCAAACTGAGTATAAAACAATGCTGTGCTTTATGTCTATCTATTATTAAACACCAGAGGCATTATACCTGACTTTTAAAAAGGGAAGAGGTTCATCATGTGTTGCAAAAATAGCCCAAGAATTATTAAAAGCATGATTTTGGTTTGAATACATTTTCTTCAGTATTCTAACTTATTGGACTAAGATGTTACAAGCCTATTCACAGAATGATGAGATTTAAAGAGATATATACGTTTTATGGTATTCTGTTGGGGGTTTTTTGGTTTGGCTTTGTTTTGGTTTTTTTAATCTTTAGGATATAGATCGCATTTTCAGTATTTTTTCTGATAACGGTATCTTTAAAAAATGGACTTTTATTTTGAGCAAAAGCTGAGATTCTTGCAGAAAATGAGACTTCAAGAAAAATACCAAGTATTATGAAGTTTCCCTTCTTTCTACAGAGATAACAATGTGGCTTTCTGCAAGCATTTCACTGAATTAGTTTTACTGATGTGAATGTTTGCAGCCATAGTAAATTCCAAGCAATTGTTATCAAATGTTTATATAAATTTCTTTCAGGCCATGCAAATGTTTGCACTGCAGAAATTGGACCCTAAGTATTACCTGTCAGTCAGACAAGATAATAATTTTCTATCGTGAGACTTGAACACCTCCCTCCCCAAAATACACAGCTTAGCATTTGAGTGGAACTTATTCAGCTTCTTGCTTCCACTTACAAAGTCAGAATGAATTGCTGGGGAGTAAATATTGGAGAAACTGTAAACTGACTGTGTAGAATTGGGGAACAGAGGAAAAAGAAACAAAGGGCATCAGAGAAATTATTCTCTGAAAATTATTATCTGGGAATGACAGTTCTGAAGCAGGACAGATACCATATTATTCAGCTGTCAGCAAAGGCTGAAAGATGCTGGGGGAGCTGTGACAGTTGCTATATGAAGGTGCTAGTCAACTCGTCAGATGCTAGGAAAGGGGAAATTGGTGGCAAGAGGAGATAATAGAAGAGGCAAGTGGAGGTAAATCAGAAAGATGTTAGACGAAGGGAGAGCTAACAGATGCTGCCATGGGAACTGCCAAGCAAGAGTAGGAAAGCTTGCTTGGGTCTCAGATAGACCACACACCCTGCAACTTACACATTACCACGAACAATTTATCCTGTAAAACAAAAAGATATTCTAATAAAATAATAAGAAGATGAGGGGAAGAGAGAAGGAGACTATTAGGAATGTAAGCAGTATCCAAACGTATTTAGTGAATTCATCAAACCAAGAGAAAGATGTACAGAAAAGGTCTCTGTAGGGGCTAGCTCATAGTATGTTAAAATTGCTTCTGCCTTTTGAGCCTATTTGCAGTTAAAAAGCTGCCTAAGGTTATGGTATTTGAGAAAAAAAATTTCTTGGGGAAGCAAATACCTCTATTAAAATGTCACTAACACACTGCTGTCTCTGATGGTTCCTCACATCTGGAAGCTTTCCTGTTTTTTCCCAGCTTACTCAAGTTGGGCTAATAAAATTAATTATCTCTTCCTATAAATTTGCCTCACTGGCATGCAAAACATCTGTTTTTCTTTCTCTTTCCTTTATATGATTTTTTTGGTTTTTTTTTAAAACAACCTCTTTATAATGATCTTTGTCCCCTCAGGAACATATCTATTGCATGTCCTGAGATGAGATGAAATGTAAGAGGAATATGTAACAGCTGTTTTGAAAATGGTTCAAGAAATAAAAAGAAAGTGGCCAGCAGTACAGTTCCTAGTTGCTCTGAAGCATCTCTTTCCTTTCTGAAACAGATGCTGACGAAATTCACCTTGATAAAGGTGTGCATTTATATTGACAGGTTTGTCTGGGAGAATAGTGTCCTGGGATAGGCATTAAAAGAGGCTTTGCAGGTGGTAAAACAAGGTGGACAGCTGGGATATGCTGCTGCAGCTATTCTCAGTCATGCTGAAATGCCACAGAAATCAGCTTGCTAACTTCAGAGTAGCCTGAAAGCAGGGGAACTTCGGAGAGATGGGCTGGTCTTCTACTAAATCTCAGCTGCTGGCTGTTGGGTGAGAGCACAAAGCAAGTCCTGCACTCCCAAGGTCCCAGCCCTCACCAGGAACATTGTGCACATCTCTCCTTCTACTCTTCAGCCCCAGCCTTCCTAACCCTCTTGAGTTTGCTGTGAAAGTGCCACAATAACTGTTTATGCAATTATAAGCACCGGGTGCTGCGTTGCGTGGGGGTGACGTCCTCCTCTCGGGTTGCAAACCTGCCTGTGGCCAGCTGATGCCACTTTGCTGCCGTGTCTGCCACCCATAGCACTGGGAGTTGGACCAGGATGGGCTGCCAGGCTGTGTCTGTGTCTGTGCCTGTACCCTCACCAAAGCTGCAGAAGGGGAACGTGCAAAGTATACTCTACCCAAAGCTAAGTTGCCTCAATGTATCTTTTTTCCCCCAGTCTCCCACCAGGTCAGATGTGGACCTTCTGGAAATGCAAGAGTGCCAAAACTCTGACATTTGGAGCAGGAATTTCTATCTTAGCTTGAAAGGTGTAAAGGGAACTCCCAAGCTGTCTACTGGCAGGTACTACTTTTGCTTCCTTACAGAAAGACAGGCTCTGAGCTTCACCTAATGAAACAGGTATTGAGCCTTTGCCAAAGAAACCTCTCTGGAGTTAAGCCAGATATGATGTCGTGAAAGTCCTGCTCTGCAGTCCTCTGGCTCTGCAAACTGGAGCCCTAATTCTCAAATGCTCAGGAGCCCGTGTCTCAGTTCAGGATGACTACGGTGTGCGCCTGGGTCCTATGTGTGTATTTACCCCAGATGGAAGAGGATGACAAATTAACACTTTGAACTAAGTAGGATAAATGTGTGCGAGGAGTGGAAGAAAACTGCATTCAGGTAAAATCCAGATACGTAGATAGTAGATGACAATACTCATTACACCTATTCCACTTCAAATTGCTTTTCATTTCTGGCAGGTCTTTGCAAATTTGCTTAATGCGTAATCTTCCATATTAATGGATCATGAGAGTTAACGCCGTCAGGAGTTATATCAGTGTCACTTAGGCAGAGCTGCATTAGGAGAAGGTGGCATTTTTGTAGCACATTTGTTTAAAGCATCAGCAATGAAATCATGGCTATCAGATTCCATTCAAAGGTTTGAGAGAGCAGAAGCACACAGAAAATGAAACTTCTAAATATAAATATATGCTTACCACAGTGATGTTGTTTGTTTACTTTTTAAGGCTGGTATGAAACTATTCTTTCAATTATTTGGTGATGACTTTTTGTATTACTTCAGACTCCATTTTGCTCTTTTGACAGTCACAGATTTCTGGCTGTACCCCCTGACAGTTGCTAAGATGATGTGACAGCTGCTGATAGGATGTGAATATTTATAGTCATTTGTGGTTCATTACGCTGAAGGAGTAAGCTGATCTGAACCTGTCTTTTGGCTAATACAAATACCAGCTAATACAATTATGCAGTGTCTCTCCCTCTCTGTAAATGAGGCCTTTAACCCTATACTTTGGAATAAATCACAACAGTTCTGCCCAGCAAAGCTAAACATTTGAATTGGGTGACTACTTTTTAAAGAATCATTGAAAGATGATACATTTCCAAATACGAAAAGTATCAGAAGAATTCACTTGTCTGCTTGTATGGTGATCAAGAAAGACTTTAATGTTTCTTGTCCTTTTGCAGCCATCACCGGGGGGGCCCTTCCACCGCTCTGCTCTGCAGGCAAGTGCAGTTTTGCCATTGCGCAGATGGAAAAGCTGAGACTCAGACCGCTTGACTTAGGATGAAAAAAATGTTTGCCAAAACCACAAGAGACACCACAGCTGCTGCGAATCTCCTTCACTGTATTCACAAGATCCATATTTCTGTTCAAATGCAGATAGAGTGGAAACAAAACATTGGACTTTTAAGAGAGCAATATCACAAAACCCAGGAATGGTACAGGTTACTCATTATCAAGGCAATACTAACAAGATGCAAACATTTCGCTGTCACTGGAAAACACAAGAAATGGCCACCCCCTTGGGAAGGACATTGCAGCTTTCTCCGAGGCCCCATCCTTCCCTCTGGCAGCCTGAGCTGCCCCTGCCGGTCTCTGTGAGCTGGGGGAGAGTCCGTGAAACTCCCCCTGGGGGCGATGGTGCAGGCACACCAAGCACACCAATTCCCTAGGGTGAAACCCCTCTTGGGCTGCAACAAGTTGTCAAACATCGTAAGCAGGTCCAGGAGTGCATACGAGAAAGCTACAGGGTCTGTTGCATGTTAGGGGTTTGGGTATTTTTTCTGTTCTGCAGAACCACAAACATTTTAGCAGGGTTAAGTCCTGGAGGGGATCCCCCAGCCTCAAGAGGAGAGCTGCCCCTGGCTTAGCAGTTTTATGTCTGGAGCACGTTTGTCCCACACACACACGTCAGAGGTGCAGGCACCATTTGCACAAAGGAAGGGAGCTGTGCTAGAGACAGCCACACAGTCTCTCACTCTTGCTAACAGTTTCATAGGGTTTTTTTCTGGTTTACTGTGACCTGTATATTAATTCGTAACATCTCAGATCATCCAGTTACTCCTGTCCAGTTTTGGTATTTGTCTGAAGACTAACTTTCAGTTTTCGTCCCCAGACAGTATAACTTTCATCCATTACAAACACGTAATATCCTTTTTTGAAGGGTTATGCTTTTCCTTTCCAGCCAAACTGTGCTCCAGACGGTCTTGCTTCTCTACCAAAATCTCTTCACTGCTCCTGTTGGCTCAGTTTGTGTAGGAACCACAGGACAAAAACTCGTAATTGAATGCCATTTGAAGGATGGTTGTGCTCTTCTTTCACCTTCACAGCTCAGTGCAAACTCAGACATTGCCTATGGCTTTTCAATGTTTTTAAAACCATGGATTTCCCACGCTTGTAGGGACAGCTGTAGAATTGAGGTAGCTTTCAAATAACATCAAACTGAAAACAACGTATATTTTTTTTCTGACTGTAACTTTCTTAATCTAATTTCTATTAATTACTTAGAGGAAAAAACCTTAGGAGTGCATGTCCAGCCAGAAATAAGGTTCATTTTGGAGGAAGAAGAAACAGATAATATAAGCACACAACCTAAGCTCCCCCGCCTTTACTTGTAACATTACTTGCAAACTGAGCTTCAGAATTTCACAAGCTATGTTTATATAAAGGTAAAAAGTACAATTTCAGGCTGCAGCATTGATTTTGTAGGTAGACAGTCCAGGCTTTTGCCCGTGCCCAGGCTACTGGCACAGGCAGTCTCACTGCTACGGTGACTAAAACCCGCGCTGACAATATTTTGCATTCATACCTGTATGCTTTTTTCACCCTGCTTGCTAGTGCGTGGTCTGCTAGCTACAGAAACAACTCACCTCTAGTCTTGGAGGGTATTCTGTTTTGGTTTTTTATTTTGTTATTATATTACAGTTTTACTGTTGTGTGTGCATGCTCTGGTTTTGGGATTTTTTTCCCCTTCCCAGTAATAGCAATATGAAAGGAGCGAAAAACCATTTCTGTCATGTTATGACCTGTGGGAAGAAATGCACGATCTGTCTTGCCCAGCACCTGACTGTTGTGGAAAAAGCAGACTCAAGTCATTAACCGCAGTGTGCCTGAGTTGCCGTCTTCCAGTCAGAATAACATCAGTAACTTCTGAAGACAGCCCCGCTTTCCCCTCCAGGAAACAGCTGTAAAACATGATCTCGAGCAAAGTTGTCTTGACTCTACAGATCCTATTCCATAAAGAGGTCCTCAGCTTTTGTTAAGGTTTGATGTCCTGAATTAAGTTGAAAAGCAGAAACTTCTATAAACAATAAATAAATAAATCAGTTTGTGTGCAATTTCCTCATTTTGAAACATTGCATTTTGATTTCCTTCACTGTTATTTTTTATTTTAATGAGTTTCAAAATGTTTCAGATTTCAAAATTTGCTTTGAACTGCAGACACAGAACGGTTCATGTAGGAAATGTCAAACTGAAATGTTTCCACATAAACCAAAGTTAAAAAATAGCTTCCTGTCAATAAATCTTTTAAAATTCACCCCTCTTATCAGAAGCTTCAGTTCAGATGAACTGGCATTTTTGACACAAAAACTTCTCAAAATTCTTGACAGCCCTCCTCTAGAAGCTGGGGATTATAAATCAAGACTGGGAAGGAAAAATTTACAGAAATTCACCCTAGAGAAAGAACTTCTTAATCCTAATCTATCCTTTTTGATGCTGAAGATCTGTGAGGTTTGTCTTCGCCCATCAGTGCCCTTGGACACATATGAGATGCTCACAAAGTGGCACTTACTTGGTCCTTAAGACATATTTGTCTTACTGCTCATCAACACTCCTTTGGGGAAAAACTTCTCCCATTGCTGAAAAGCTCTGCAATCAAATGTATGTACTTTATCACAGCAATGGCAGAGAAAATGCACTACCTGCCTCTATTCTCCCTCAGGATGCTGATTGTTGGCTACCCCCCTTACCACCAATTTGGGATCCTAATTTTATAAGGTTCTTTCAGCTCTTTGTTCTACTATGAACTACAGTGAATTTCCTTTCTGTTGTTCTACTGCCACATCCAATTGCTCTTAAGTTACTTTAAAAAGGCAAGACGAGGGAAATAATTACTCGTATCTGGATGAAAGTGTAACAATACATTACAAAAATAATAGTTTGATTCTGCCTCTTTATATTTCTCCCCTATATTGACTGCTAGAAACTGATTTGCTACTTTGGAAGTGAGATAAAATCAAACTTGTTAGCTTCAGATTTAATGAAAGCCTCTCTCTTTTCTCTTGTATTGCTTCTCTACTGATAAGAGTCTTTGTCTAAGCTTTCCTTTTAAAAGCACAGATGTAAAGCTTCTGGCACACCTGATATTCTTTTGCATGTAGGAATTTGTCCATCTGAATAGGCATGAAAGTTACAATTTCATTTTGTTATCTTAATTTATTTAATTGTAGTCACTGTATTTCTTTATTTTTACAATTGCTGCCAGGATCCAAATAACAAGCAAATCCTATTATTAATTTCTTTAACAGTGATATAGGTGTTCCTTTTCCTACATTAACAACTCACCTTTTCTGAATTGGGCGGTTTATTACAGGCAGTAGGTGAAAAGTCAACGGCTTTATAGTGAAAAAGGCCAAGTTGCATCTAAGTTCAACTGTATAATATGCTATAGCTGAGAAACAGGATTTAATTTCATTATTAAACCTGTACATGCCTTTGGGAGCTGGACAGTTTTAGCTGACTTTTCTTAGCTGGTTGGGTATCCAAACTTGTGAGAAATCTGATGTACAGTCCTATGGCACTGAAAATTGTTGACTTATTTTTCTAATACAAACTTCCCTTGTTAGCTTGAACTCAGCGGAACATAATTTGCCCCCCAGCAAAGGTCTTTGACTGTATTTCCCATCTGCGCTGCTGCTGCTGCTGCTGAAGTCTGCTAGATTTCCCTACAACCAAAATACCTTAGCCTATCCTATGTATCTTATGTGATGGAGCTTAATGTTTGTCCTGTGATAGCCTGCAGGATCTCCTGTTGTTCAGCTTCTGAGCCAAGGCTGACATCACGATTTCTGTCTATAGGCTTGGCTCATCAATATGGGATAGAGGGGCTGTGTCACCTTCTGAAGGCCAGTATGCCTCCTTCAGGGAGAAACCACAGATGGCATCAGCTCCTCTGGACTGTGCGCCAGGGGGGCAATGATCGCAACAGGCATCTTGTTCAATGGAGCTGAGAGGATGCAGTTATTCCTGCAGCAAGACAGGTGAAAATGAAAGTCATCATAAAAATGGAAGAAAGAGAAACATCTGTGGTGCTCTTCAAAAAAAGAGCACACTGGTAGATGTAAAGGGGCATGTTCCTTGAGAAGAAACAAATCTGAGCAGCAGTGTCTGGAGGGGGGCTGAACCACAAAGTACATGAAAGCCCCCAGTAAACAGAGGCAGGGAACTGCATTCACAGGTGGTTTTTATTCTGAGGAACTGTGAAAATCTCTTGATGCATCTAAATGGACAGGTGATCCATTTGTAAATACTTTTCTACTGCTGAAGGTGTTTTTTGTGGCAAATATCATGTATTAAACCAAAAACTGAAATAGTGGAGCTGGGAGGAAAATGTACTTATGCTCCTGGTGATTTGAGGGGTTTGCCATTGGTGTAGACACCCGGCATTTGGCTTAGAGGCCAGCATGGAGGGGGTACTGCTGAAGAGAGTGTGTGCAGAGAAAGTGTGTGCAGAGCAGCAGACCTCCAACTACAGTAGCTGAGGGGTCATGGCATGTTCTTCAGTCTGATTTATTCAGTTTAAGGACTGTTGGGCAAATATTGTTGCCAAGAAATAGCCCAGAATGTGAGGAAGAGGTGCTGCACACTCCCACCAGACATACAGCAGCTTTTAAGGAAGTGGATCTAATGTTTAACCCAAAGACAGCAAATGTTGTTTCTAACAAGAAGAAATCGCAGTAGATATGTGCTTTTGTTTTCAGACTCTATCCTGCCTAAGAAACTCCAGCAGAAGAGAGAGTAGGATGGATCTCTACAGCAGCAGTGAGAATTAATCCTTAACCTCTAAACTTTGACCTGTTATTTTTCTACAGGTTCGTGAAACAGGAAACTCTCTAATGCCATGTCCAGTCTACTTGTTCCAAACTGTTATTGCTGCATGATTAAAATATGACTGTCAAATCCAAAATTTTTACTGTGGGGATTCTTCAAGGAATTCTTAAGTCAAGGCAGACTCTGGGTTTCTTTTAAATATGGTAAAATAGCCATGAGTTTTGTCACTCCAACACTTAATGTGTGAATTTCTTTAAGAAAAGCATTGACAAACCTGCCTCATTCAAAGCAGGGATTCATAGGAAAGGTATTTTTATTTTTAGCTTTCAGGGAATGCAAGGAGCTGGCAACCAAAATAGCAGCAGATGGGAATCCTGTTGTCCCTGCTCAGGAAGGGCCTTCAAAGGCTTTGGGCCATCTTTCCATCTCAGCAAATCCTAACTTGAGCTTTCAGTCACATTTTGGAATATGCAATCACCTTCAAATAGTTTGATAAAAATCAAGCAAACTGGGTAGAAAAAGCATGGTGTATTAAGGCTATTTCCCTTCTACTAGCAACTGTTTCTTCAGGATGAGTAAGCAGACTTCCAAATAGAAAATAAGCTGGAACGATGTTTCAAGAATTTTGCCTGTGCCTTTCTGCAGCTGGGCAGCAGAAGATGTGCTGGATGGAGGATGCTCTGGGCAGCCTGTGAAGACTAGGCAGATACCTCATTCTAACAGCCAGTTACGGTCGCATCCCTCTTGGTGAAACTGTAAAGCTCTTCACCTTTCAATGCAGTGAAAACAATGAGAGCAATGCCAAGCAGAACTCAAAATTAATGGCCTTGGTCTACAACCAAGCCTTCCTGACACTAACAGAACAGGCTGTCAGTAGCCTCATCTGTCTCACTCCCAAATCCTGCCACACTGGAAGGAATCTGCCTTTTGTTAATATCTGCTGGTCTTTAGCCACTGAGCAGCTCAGTTCTCCCCTGCACCCCTGTGTTCTTGCTGGCAGCGTTTCAGTGTCCAGCCTGTCCTTCCTGTAAAACCTTTGGGAATCCTGTGAAAACTGCAAGATGGCAAGTTTTGCCACAAAGGCCCGTGGTGCCTATGAACGTCGTACAGTCCCTAAATTCCCCACCTCCCTCCCCAGCTTGTTCAAGTTGCTGGAATACCACCTTGATGAAGGGAGGCCTTAGTACGCATTTTAGCTGTTTTGTGTCTTCTGTTCTTTATGCACTAATTCTTGACATTCCTTTGCGTTTTCTTCCATGCTGATTCCTCAGCTGCCATTTCTGAGGACTATCCATTGTGGCCCCAAGATCTTTTTCCTGAGTGGCAATAGCTAATCATAGTGTAGGTAGTTAGTGTTGTCCTCCTCCCCTGAGCACTATTTGGTGTTTATTGATAGAGTGTCACCTGCTGTTTTGTCACCTGGTGCTGTAACGATCTCTCTGCTGCTTCTTGCAGCCAGCTTTCAGACTGACTATCCCGAACAACATGGTGGGTCACCAAACTCCATCATTTCATTACTCATTCCATTTTCCTGGAAACAACCTGGATATGTTGCACAGCACAGGCTCCAGAAAAGATCCTTCCAGGCTCCAGAAAGGATCCTTCCAGCAGGTGAAACATGTGGGAAAGTGAAGAATCCCTCAGTGTATTCCTGCCCTCAACATGCTGTCCTTCAGCCAGCGCAGAAGACGGTGCTCCTTTTCACCTCACTGCAGCCAAGGTTATCGGGAAGTCTTTGGTTAAGGGCTCCATGCAAAGTCCTTTGGACATCTGCTACGTTGGCCGAGCAACTTTCCACCTCCATAGGCCCCTGCAGAGAGCGCAGTGCCCAGGGCTGCTCTGACCGGGCTGGGGTGAAGGCGGACGTGGCACTGGGGAATCCAGCCCACTCCTCGGCTGATTCCCCATCCCTCCTCGGCTGTGCGAGACCCGACTCCAAGTGCCCCGACGCCCCGGGCCTCTGAAGGAAGGCTCGCTGGCTTCCACAAGAGCCCCTCCACGGAGGGCGAGCAGAGATGCCGGGAACAGCCGGGACACGGCTCCTCGCAGATGGCATGGGAGCGATTGCTCCCCGGGCTCGGCACTGTCCAGCCCGCCGGTGCCCGGGGCCGCTGGGCACCAGGAAGCAGCGCGGAGGCCGGGCCCTGCGCGCCGCCCGCCCGGCCCCGGCTCCCGGGCTTATCACTAACCGCCCCGCGGCGGCTCCGAGCAGCCGGGCTAGGTATCGCGGCTCCCGCGCTCCCCGGGGACCAGCGGGCGGGCACCGGACCCTGCCGCCCGGCTGCCGCCCGTCCCCCGTCCCCTGGGCGCTGCCAGGGCGCC